>JAXGGA010020376.1:0-18394 GCA_038373865.1 Uloborus plumipes | reverse complement strand
TAATAAAAATTTTATATCAACTGTGAGGATTATTATTACTGTCAATAAATCATTAATCATAGTTTCTTAGTGAAGGTACACTTTAAAGAATAATATTTAAAAACTATAATTTCAGCCGATTAATCGGCCCAATTTCGCCGATTATTAATAATCGCCAAAGTGACCGATTATGGCCGATTAATCGGTACTGCCGATTAATCGGTGCATCCCTAATAGTTACCATTATCTTTCTTCCTTTTTTTTTCTTCTAAAGTGTACACCGCAAAAAATGAACTGTTGTTTCTTACAGTATAATACTGGCAGCAGAGGTTCCAATTTAAAACTGTGAAATGCACAGTAATAAACTAAAACTAGCAATTTTACAGTTTTCTGACTATAAAGTTAGCAATTTTACTGTTTATTTCCGTAAAATTTAGCTGTATTATACTCCGAAAATAACAGTAGGATACTGGCAGCAGTGGTTCCAGTTTAAAAGTGTAAAATGCTTGGTAATAAACTGTTAAATTAGCAATTTTACAGCTTATTACTGTAAAATTCTCAATTTTACAGTTTAGTACTATGAAAGTAGTAATACTGTAAAAGTAGCAATACTGTACAGACTGCATGGTAATAAGCTGTTGAATTAGCAATTTTACAGCTTATTACTGTAAAATTCTCAATTTTACAGTTTAGTACTATAAAAGTAGCAATACTGTAAAAGTAGCATACTCAAGTTTTACTGTACTTAATGTTATCTATTCTTAATGTTACTGTACTTAATGTTATTGTTGATGCAAATGGGTAATGCTTCTTAATTTTGTCAAACTTTTCAATTACTGTAATAGCATCGGTTTAACCCACATTTTTATTCAACCTAAATTTCTTTTTACGAGGTTCGTTAATTTTAGCATTATTTCAATGTCCTAAAAATAACTTTTATCTTAATTTTTTTCCCTTAGCATTTACTGGATTTATAAAAGTTGTTTATTACATATTAAGATAACCAAGAAGAGAAAAACATAGTTGAATGTTTGGTAGGCATCGGAGAGAGTTAATGAACTGTAGCCATTTTCTGGAAGGGTGAGCTATCATATTTTTTTTTTTTTTTTTTTTTTTGGCAACTGACGGTTTTTTTATCGTTCATATACGCCATCTTTTTGCGCACAATCAAATGAGGCCATTTTTATGATGTCGTTTCCCCACGAGACCGATATAAAGAACAAAATTTTATGTTCCAAGCTATCGAAAACATTTCCTAACGATGCCTTCCAGTGACTAACCGATTGGAAGGACGAATTAGAATTCCGCTGGCAGCGCAAACTCTTGTTTTTTAGTGCATTTTTTTCTTTAAAACATTAAATGTTTAATATGTTTTGGGTGCTTAATCAGCTCTGATTTTGCTTATGCGTCATTTGAAGCAAAGTTTCAGCATTACTGAGTTTAGACTCGGAGTAAAGCGTCCTATGTAAAAAGAAAAATTGGTAATTAAATTTTTTCGACAGCTGAAGAAGAACTATAAATGTACAAAGTAACTGTGCATTAAATAAGTATTTTTCATATCTCATTCGTATGAAGTCATATTTTCATTTTCACTGAACCGTAACATCCACGTGGTAATATTACTTTAAAATATTTTTCTTGCTTTAACTTAATGAAGTTTCTTTAATTCTTCATTGAATCTCTTAACGGAAAACTACGTAAATATGTGATGTTTCTTTGCTTCAATATTGAATTACTTAATATAAAATTTTTATACACTAAAAAATGAATGTTTTTTCAGTATAATACGGCTGATTTTATAATAATAAACTGCAAAAATTGCTAACTTTAGAATAATAAACTGTAAAATTGCGAATTTAACAGTTTATTACCGTGCATTTTACAGTTTTAAACTCGGCTGCCTTTGTTATACTGTTGTTTTTGCCATATAATACAGTTAAATTTTAGGGCACTAAACTGTAAAATTGCTAACTTTACAGTAAGAAACTGTAAGATTGCTAGTTTTACAGTTTATTACTATGCATTTAAGTTTTAAATTGGAACCTCGGCTGTCATTATTATGCTGTAAAAACAGTGGCTCATTTTTTACAGTGTGCGTAAATAACTAAAGATATTTTCTTAATTTCTATATTAATCTTACTATCGCTATTATCTTTAGCGACATTGAAGGTAGTTGTAGAAAACTCTTTCCTGTGAGAAATATACTGTAATTACTGATTAACAAAGTAGCTTTCTGTCGCGAAACTCTTTTTTTGCTGAAATGTAAGAACATCGATATCGAAAAAAAAAACAATCAATCGCAAATTAACGACGTTTAAGAAATATCCGCAGTAAAACATTAATAGTTTTCACATATTTTAACGAATCAGTTTTTGCTAAAATATAAAACATTGACATAGAGAAAAACATTGAACTCAAAATATCGATGTTGGAAAAACATCGACAGTAAAATATCGATGGTAAAAACATCTATGTTTTTTTTCAAATCATCGATGTTTTTACAAAAACATCGATGTTCCAAAATATCGACATCGATGTCGCACCTCTTGTTGACATCCGAACACAGGTACTCGACATACCACTGTATGATTGCTTTCTTACCAGAAAGACTATTTCTGTAAGGAAACCCTTTTTAGGAATACATGACAGCTTTATACCACTTTAGGAATGAAAAATTGTTGACAGCCGAACCGAGCAATGTCCCTCAGATTGGTCTTTTCTGAAAGATGTTAACTTGTTTACAGCATTGCCAAGCAGGTAAAAACAGGTCATAAAATGTTAAAAAGAGGAATGGCAAAAATTCTCATTTCTGCAGTTTGTGTAACACGTTTGAACCTTTTTTTTATTGTTTTAAACCAGCCTGTTTTCATGGTAACTCTTGGGATAATCGAGTTACATTAATGTTTTAATATGTTGCAAATGACAAAAGGTAAATGCGAGCAACTTTATTAACTGGCTTCTAAAAAATGCGAACTTTATTTTATGTTGTTTTATTATTTCGACCCTTTATGTTCTGAATTTATTTGTAAATAAATTCATGCATAAATTTTTGCTTTTCTTAGTTGAAAATACATCAAATAACGTATGTACAGAGTGTAAAATTCTTGGCAATCAATAGGGCTTAGAGGCAATAGAACCGGTACTAGCCCTTAAGACAACTGTTTTCGGTCGCTGACACCAACTGTCGGCCTCTCAGCAAAGTACATGGAATGGTACTTTCGAGTACCAGCAGGATTCCAGCCAGTACTTCTGAGTAACGTCTTTGTATAGAGGGTTAAATTCCATATATTAGAAAGCCGAAGTGACTTTTTACCAGATCCGGGGTGAATTTGACAACTTTTGTTACAAATTCATGACACAAAGACGATTATACTAAAATGCAAAGTTTCTTGACAAAAACATCGTGACGTCAGCTTGACGTTTGCGTGTCGTTAGCCTATGAAAAACGAGCTAGATAAAACGTCACAGCCTACTTGGCAAATAAGAGGAGATCACTGACTGCTTGTGAGCTCTTATTGGCTCCGCCCGATGTGACGTCAGTGCCAAGTTAAGTTGCATTCCAACCTTTTTTTTTTTTATAGATTCAACATTTTAGTTTTTAAGAGAGGCTGGAAGTCGTTGGCAAAATTTGCAGCCTGCACCTACATTGTATGTGTGGCAACGACAACGCAATTGCCGTCGCAATGTCGAGCCCTTTTCATAGACCTTGTCAATTCCTGCATTGTCGTTGTGGCACGAATGTTATAGCTACCAGCTCTGAATTTTAACAATCACTTTAAACATTTTTTAAAATCTAAAATTTTGATTGAAATTTTCTTAGTGCAATAAATATGTAACCTATTTCGAATCCGTCAGTTTCCGGCGTTTCCTTCATGTAGGGCGCTAGAATTGTGTTCGATATCATATGAAGGGCCAGGGGTGAAAAAGATGAAAGTGACCAAAGAGCGATTTCGAGGAAAACGAAGAACAAAGTTTGATTTCTCATAGCTCCTTATGTAGTTTTTCGAGTTTTCATGCACATTTCAGTCGCTTCTCATCTTTTTTCCCCCTTATTGTTCTACCAGATGATACTAGTCCTTCATAGCCCCTAGATAGCTCTAAAATCTCAAAATTGACGAAAAAGTGACTTTCATTCTTTTTTTCCCCTGGCCCTTCATATGTAAATGATAATTTTATGCTTGTTATCGTGTTCTCTACCCCCACCCCCACCCCAGTTTATACGCGGCATTTGGGGACACCCTGCATTTACACGTATAGCGTTATAACATTTTTTAATTTCTTATCAATATAAAATGATGCCAATTAGTAACCTGAAAGTTTTGTATCTAGATGACACTTTGCTACTTTAACTCATCTACGGTGATTTTTCTCAAAAAAAGAAAAAAAAGAAATAAAAAACGTGGTTTCAGACAAAAAATTGCTTTCAGTCTAAAACATAGTTGAATTAAGCCTTCGAAACTTTTTTTTTCAACTCAAAATTCAGACAAGTTTTAATTGATTGACAACGAAAATTAGTCTCTGTAAATAAAGATTATTAAGAACGAGTTAGACTTACTTTCGTTGTCATGGTCATCTGAAAAATCAAAGGAACACAAAACTCAGTGCAAAAAAATAAGCAATAATGATTGTTAAAAAATAAAAATAATAATAAATAAATAAAACATTACAAAAGTGGGTAAATTTACCTCCTGTTGACGGTAATTGGTTATTCACCTCCACTAATAAACTTTGGGGAAAAAGTTAAGAAGATTTTTTCTGGTTAGGCAATTTAAATTTTTATTTTAACCCTCCAAGCATAAAGGGTTTACCTTCGTTATCTTGCTTTTTAGAAATAATATCCTGCCATAGATACTGATCGAAAAATAATGTAGTAATTTTTCTTCTAGCAATTTTTCTATTTATATTCCCATCCTTGAAGGCGGCTTTTGTTTAGTTTTGACGTCACTGCAATCCTCCGAAAAGATGGCAGGCTCAGCCTCCTTAGTTAAAAATCAGTAAATCTTCAAACATGAGTTACTTTTCACATTAATGGGGGAATAAGTACTTTAAGACAGATTTGAAGTTTTTTTTCTCCATCTGCGAGTTAGAGAAAAACTATTTCAGTGGCTTAATGGGTTTTTTTGCACGTAATGATTAAGAGCTTTCATTTATTAATTTAACGGGATAATATTTATTCGCATTGTTAAAAACTATTCTCTAATAAAGCACATTTTCTTTTTACTTTAACCCTTTATACCCCAAATTAATTTAACAATTAATGAAAAAAAAATTTTTTTTTTTTTTTTTTAGTTACAAATACATTAAACAACGCATATACAGGGTATAAAAATTTGAAATATCGGGGGTCTAAGTCCCCCTATCCCTTAGGGCCTCTAAGAAAACTGTTTCCGATTGCAAGTACCATCTGTCGGCCTTTCAGCAAAGTACAACGAATGATACATAAAAGCTTCAGCATACATCCAGCCATTTAGGATTCATAGTACTAAATTAATACAGTCGACGCTCGATATAACGACCGTCTCCGTCCTACAGAAAACGGTCTTTATAACGAGTGGTCGCTGTAAGAGGTAGAACATAGAGTATATTGGGATACAGTTGGGGGTTTTCTCACCGATCGTTATATTAGGATGGTCTTTATACCGTGTGGTCGTTATAACGAGCGTCGACTGTATAAGCGGGACTTTTGAGTCCCGTTGGGGCGGCATAAAAGGGTTAATGCATCATCAGCAGAATAATTTAAATTGCAAAAGAGCTCCTTTTCTTTAAAAATGGATTTTGTAAAGAACAATGTATAAGAATGCAATGAGTTACCTATTAATTGTAACTCATTGCATACACTGTTAAAATTTTTCCTGAAATTTTACGGTAAAAGTTACTGGCATTCATGTTGCCAGTAACTTTTCCCGTAAACTATTTTTTTACTGTAAAATTTTACGGAAGAGTAGACGAGAATTAAAAAGCGCGAGATCCGAACAAGGATCGAACCCGGGACCCAATTTTTTCATACTGCTTTACTATCCACGGTACCAGATGAGACACATCTGGAGAGCGGAAATAGGGTACCTTCTGCATCTCACAGTAAGTCACGTGGTGATCAATTGGAGCTGCAATCGCAATTTTTTTATCGGTACAATTCCCTGTAAAAAATTTCTGTACGGTAAACGCTACATTTTACAGTAACATTTACCGTAAAAGCTTCCTAAACTTTTAATAGTGTATTACCCAGCTTTTGCCTTCAATTTTCGAGTTGAGCCGTACCATGGTTTGTGGACGCTCGTTGGTAAGATAAATTCACTTTATCTACCAGTTTGTTGGCTATCTTAGCTACATTAAGAGGATTTTTGCCTCCGGCACGATCATTGGCTATCCTAACTGAGGAGTCCATAATAAGGACGAAACTGAAGTCTTAGGATGCTATGATCGAGCTGTGGGTGCATTTGCTTCAATGTATAAGAATACCTTAAATTTGTCTTCGTTCTTTTAACTAGTAGAGCATACTTTGAATTTACACAAAGGGCAAAAAAAATAGCCACAAATATCGAACATATATCCTTCACTGCTCCCTCGTCAGAGATTGCGCCTCACTTCACTTCGCTTTCCACATCATTCACATTATTCTTTTAATTTCACCTGTTGCATACTTTGCCTAAAAGTGGGAATGGTAGTTAATAACTGCCATTACAGTACGCATTTCTTGCAAAAATGACAGGAGTATACATTTTTAGTTATGTACAAATCTTTTTGGAAATAAACTACGTGAAAATTAGAAAATACACTCGTAAATATTTTAAAGACATTTTTCATTATTATTTATAGTTTCTTGGTAAGTTATTATATACTTACAAAAATTTGATAAAGAAAAATGTAACAACTTTTAATCTAAAATCCGTGCTCAATTGGTTAAATAAAAAAGAAGCAATTAAATCCGACTACTTTAACTCATCTCAACATCTAGAGTGTACTTGAAGCTCTAATTTCTAGCCACAAACTTTGTTCTTTTGATAATTCTTTTCAATCTGTCTCAGATGCCTACAGCAAGTATACTTTACCTTCATTTAATTTCCATTATAAAAATCATATTTGTTTTATTTCTACTGCATCCATAAGTACTTAAAATTTATATAATTAAATGTCTAAATGTAGCAACAATGCGTAAGAGTATAATGAACTAAATCCCCCCCCCCCAAAAAAAAAAATATAATGATGAATTAATTACGATCATTTGTTTAAATAACATTCAAATTGGAAACGTATTTAATTCGTTCCAGTTATTCTTTAGTTATTCTTTTTAATATTTTCTGCTTAGAAACGCGTAACTTTCAATGTAATTTCGGTAATATTTTTCAATAACAACTTTCTTGTTAAATGAATATTTATGAGCGAGGTTACTAAAAGATTCGCTGCAACTGCCATTTTCCATGCATTCACAGAAATGGCACTGCTTCAAAACTCTTTTGTAAAATTAAAGTAGGAGTGAATCCTTTTCTTTTCCTCCTCCAAGCTTAATTTCTATGCAAACAATTTGCCTCGCTAGCAATTACTGATGTTTCTATTTATAGACAGCAACAAAAAGAAGTGTTACTTATTATACATTTTTATTTTATTTTGAGCTGCGTACATAATTATTTTTACTAAGCATAATTAAATATTTCTCTTCATTGTGATAGCTGCTTCTTTTCTCAGGCCTTTATCTCATTGCGAAAAAAAAGGAGAAAGAAGGGGACATTTGACGTTTTTTTTCAGATCAAAAAACTAGCAAATAAAATTAATTAATGAATGCTTATGAAGTTACCTTTTAATATGTTTTCTTTTCCTTAAAACTGTGGGCTAGAATATCTTTCGTTGAAAAAAAATTAAGTAAACACTAGAATTTTTACTAATAACTAATTATATCTGTGAGTGAGTACACATTTCACAAGCATAACTTTTCGTACAGGGATGGAATTTTAAATAACAGACATTGCTAAAACAAGGACAATCTTAAGAAAAGAAAGAAGTAGACAATGTTTCAATTTGAATTCAATTAGCTGTAAGATTTTGTTTGTATAATCATTACTAAGACTTTTTTAAGTTTATGTTTTTTTTTTCGTTGATTAAGTTTAGAAATTTATTAATAAATAGATTATCAGTTTAATTATAAAATAAATAGAAATTTGCGTATGTTCTAAAAGTTACGTACGTTATACTTTGCTTAACCCGTTACCGCCCAGTGATCTATTTATAGATCACCTCTTTCCGTGCTCTCACTGAAAACAATACCATTTTATCATTCTCATTGGCTGGTTTCCTTACACGTGGGGCTGCACCCCTAAAACACTTTTGAACCTTTCTTTTCCTAGTCGGGTCATTCCATAGTGACTAACGTAACATTCAGAGCTGATGTTGTAACTGTTTTTCTCATAACCTAAAAGATAAAAAAAAATATTTTTTAGTTATGCTGGTGAATTTACAATATGCATGGTATCTATGTATCATTTCTGCTAAGAATTTAAAACACAATTACTGACAGTAGATATTTTTGCAACCAAAATAGCAGCGTGACTAACGTAACATTTTTGCAACCCTGGATATTAATGCTCATGTTGTGAGGCAAACATTTCTCAACATTAAGCAAGTGTTAAAAATTGAATGATATATTTGAAAAAGATGTAAAGTTGCCTTTAAAAAACATAAAACACATTTATTAAATCTTAATTTTTTTCAGTCTTAAGTGTCCCTTTTACTCCAGATGGCGTGTGACTAACGTAACCATCGAATAACAAGCAGTAAACACACTACAAACTATTTATTATGGCTAATCTCAGTGATAATTACAATACTTTTTCAATTTTTTTAACTCCTTATGTTGTCTGATTTTTATTTGTTTATTTATTTACTTTTTTTTCATACTTTTTTCATTTCGGTATTTTTTTTCTTCGGCTGAGGTTGACATTTTCATGGAATGACCCAGTCAGTCCAGCAGGTAACTTCTAAAGTTTGTCACGTTGCAGATTCATAGTGCAGTGTTCAATTCTGGGCACAGCAGATTTTTTTAAAAAGGTTATTATACATTTCTTTAGCTGGTTTTAATTTTACAAAAACTTCATTCTTGATTCGCCGACAGAGTGGTGTAGTGGTTAAGACGCTTGCCTCTCACGCCCAAAGGCTCAGGATCAAACCCGACTCCAGTCGGTGGATTTTCATGATGCAGAAAATCGACAGCGTCCATGTCGTATGATCATGCGGCATGTAAAAGATCCCTCGAGTACTTGTTTGATTTTTATAGTATCTATTGGCAAAATTGAATTCCTAGTGCAGTTTCGCATCGAATAGAGTCCAGGTGCCTCCATCTAGTGGGGAAACTGGGCGTCAAAATTCTCGTAGCAATGGCATTCCGCCTATGGTGGTGCCACATGAAAGAGTGGATGCCGGTCTTGGGGAGTGCACTGGGTCTGCAAATGGCAAGAAGCTAAACGCAACCCCATTTAAAACAAATAGACTTTATTCTTAATTGACAATATTGGCAGCTTCAGAGATAAGATTAGAGAAAAGTTACCTGTTGTTTTACTACTAGAAACGCCGAGCTATCTATCATAGATCATCTATTATTTCAACTACACAAAATACTGTAAGTGAATAAAACTTCATCTTTACTCTATTTATGAAGTATAAAACGTAATTTAAAAAGACTTTTCAAACATTTTCATTTTATAATAATTTGGGCACTAACGGGTTATAGCAAAGAGACTTTGAATAGAAACATTTTTAATGTGTCTGATCACGTTCCTATTTAAGAACTCGGTGAGAGCTTTGAAGATAAATTTTAAATTTCAAAATTACTCTGAGCGGAATGCAATGGGGATTGGAGTAATCAACCTAAAAGCACGTTTTTAGGTCGTCGATTGTTTTGCTTTGAAATCATTGCGCATTACTTATGATCAATGCTGAAAGTTGATTTTTTTTCTTCGTAACTACGGTATCAAAATAGAAAAAGAGAGAGGGAGAAAGAGGTGCCTTTGGCCACCGCCAAAAAACAGCAACTGAAAATTTCCTTTATCACCGAAATGCTAAAAGTAGATTTTTTATATTTATCGCACTTTTTATTAGACGCTACCAAAAAATTTTTGCCTGCATTTTTTTAGGTAGCTTGATATTGGAAGAGTCGAATGCCATAGCTTTTATAGGGGCAATTCTCTGTAAACACGAAATCTGTCCAGGCATGGTTTTTTGAAATGTTCGTATAATTATTTTACTATTGCCCAGAAAATGAATCTATTACTTTGGTTTGAACGAGGGTCGATTGAAGCTTGTGTTTTTCTGATAAATTGTGGTAGGGGGTAAGTTCCCCGCCTGGTATAACTAGGCAGGGGACTGTGCCAGGTGACTGTGTTTTTGCTCTTTGTTGCGTAATATCTGCAAAACTATCAGAACATAATTAGTTACGAGACTACCTATAAGTTTAGGCACAAATCGTGGACATAATAACTAATATGTTTCATAATTAAACTAATTGACATTAATAAAATCACTTCCCAGAGGACTGTTTTTGCAACGACCCTGATGCATACTTTCATCACAAATGTGGTTCTCAAACTAAACAAAGTATAGTTTCAGCACCTTTCTCAGCAATTTCAGCAAATTCACACTGATTGCTTTAAACTTCATGTCAAAAAACATTTGCAAGAGTAACAGATCTTTTCTATTGGAGCTTTGAATTTGACTCAGGGGACTGTTTGAAAAATCTCGGGACAGAATTTACATGACAATTTTAAGTTTCAGAAATACGTAATTAGACCTTATATCATGAAAAAAATATAGCTGCATTATTCTATTTTCAGATAATAATTGCCAAATTTATGTAGTGTTGATAGGATTTTTGGAATATTACCTTGAAGTGTTAGACAATACGATTGGGACAGCCAGGGGACTGTGTTTTTAACACTTAGATAATTTCTAGAAAAAAAAGTTAAATTGTCATCGCTCCAAATACAATTGGGCCACCGAGTATTAATGCTTTACTTGTATTAAGAGCGATAATTATTTTATTACACTTTATTATCTTTAAAATACTCGGTCCGACAACAAATTACCAGTTTACAGAGAATCGCCCATAGAAGATGGTATTAAACTTGATAAGGGTTTTTAGGGCCATATAGCATGTTTTTATCATAAAAATTTAATTAGAATTAAGTTTTCTGACGCATTAAATTCTGTGCATGTATGCGGCTCTCCGTAATTATATCACATTTTTTTACAGCATATTTGACCCACATGATATTTTTCTCATAAATTGTAACTCTTTCCTTCACTGTAAAAAATAGATGTTGTTTTTACAGTAAAATACAGCTAATTTCATAGCAACAAACTGTAAAAATTGCTAATTTTACAGTAATTAAAACTGCTAATTTTACAGTAATTAACTGTAAAATTGCTGCTTTACAGCAATTAGTGTAAAATTGCTTATTTTAGTTTATTAGTGTGCATTTTACAGTAATTAAAACTGCTAATTTTACGGTAATTAACTGTAAAACTGCAGCTTTACAGCAATTAAGTGTAAAATTGCTTATTTTACAGTTTATTAGTGTGCATTTTACAGTAATTAAAACTGCTAATTTTACAGTAATTAACTGTAAAATTGCTGCTTTACAGCAATTAAGTGTAAAATTGCTTATTTTACAGCAATTAAGTGTAAAATTGCTTATTTTAGTTTATTAGTGTGCATTTTACAGTAATTAAAACTGCTAATTTTACAGTAATTAACTGTAAAATTGCTGCTTTACAGCAATTAAGTGTAAAATTGCTTATTTTACAGTTTATTAGTGTGCATTTTACAGTAATTAAAACTGCTAATTTTACAGTAATTAACTGTAAAATTGCTGCTTTACAGCAATTAAGTGTAAAATTGCTTATTTTACAGTTTATTAGTGTGCATTTTACAGTAATTAAAACTGCTAATTTTACAGTAATTAACAGTAAAATTGCTGCTTTACAGCAATTAGTGTAAAATTGCTTATTTTAGTTTATTAGTGTGCATTTTACAGTAATTAAAACTGCTAATTTTACGGTAATTAACTGTAAAATTGCAGCTTTACAGCAATTAAGTGTAAAATTGCTTATTTTACAGTTTATTAGTGTGCATTTTACAGTAATTAAAACTGCTAATTTTACAGTAATTAACTGTAAAATTGCTGCTTTACAGCAATTAAGTGTAAAATTGCTTATTTTACAGCAATTAAGTGTAAAATTGCTTATTTAGTTTATTAGTGTGCATTTTACAGTAATTAAAACTGCTAATTTTACAGTAATTAACTGTAAAATTGCTGCTTTACAGCAATTAAGTGTAAAATTGCTTATTTTACAGTTTATTAGTGTGCATTTTACAGTAATTAAAACTGCTAATTTTACAGTAATTAACTGTAAAATTGCTGCTTTACAGCAATTAAGTGTAAAATTGCTTATTTTACAGTTTATTAGTGTGCATTTTACAGTAATTAAAACTGCTAATTTTACAGTAATTAACTGTAAAATTGCTGCTTTACAGCAATTAAGTGTAAAATTGCTGCTTTACAGCAATTAAGTGTAAAATTGCTTATTTTACAGTTTATTAGTGTGCATTTTACAGTAATTAAAACTGCTAATTTTACAGTAATTAACTGTAAAATTGCTGCTTTACAGCAATTAAGTGTAAAATTGCTTATTTTACAGTTTATTAGTGTGCATTTTACAGTAATTAAAACTGCTAATTTTACAGTAATTAACTGTAAAATTGCTGCTTTACAGCAATTAAGTGTAAAATTGCTTATTTTACAGTTTATTAGTGTGCATTTTACAGTAATTAAAACTGCTAATTTTACAGTAATTAACTGTAAAATTGCTGCTTTACAGCAATTAAGTGTAAAATTGCTTATTTTACAGTTTATTAGTGTGCATTTTACAGTAACTAAAACTGCTAATTTTACAGTAATTAACTGTAAAATTGCTGCTTTACAGCAATTAAGTGTAAAATTGCTTATTTTACAGTTTATTAGTGTGCATTTTACAGTAACTAAAACTGCTAATTTTACAGTAATTAACTGTAAAATTGCTGCTTTACAGCAATTAAGTGTAAAATTGCTTATTTTACAGCAATTAAGTGTAAAATTGCTTATTTTAGTTTATTAGTGTGCATTTTACAGTAATTAAAACTGCTAATTTTACAGTAATTAAAAGTAAAATTGCTGCTTTACAGCAATTAAGTGTAAAATTGCTTATTTTACAGTTTATTAGTGTGCATTTTACAGTAATTAAAACTGCTAATTTTACAGTAATTAACTGTAAAATTGCTGCTTTACAGCAATTAAGTGTAAAATTGCTTATTTTACAGTTTATTAGTGTGCATTTTACAGTAATTAAAACTGCTAATTTTACAGTAATTAACTGTAAAATTGCTTATTTTACAGTTTATTAGTGTGCATTTTAAAGTTTTAAACTGGAACCTTTGCTGCCAGTATTATACTGCAAAAACAAGTTTATTTTTGCTGTGTTCTCTAACTAATTACAAAGTGTTTAAAATCAAATCTACCCGCTAGTGCAACCGAAAACCAATTTAAACCGTTATCTTCCAAACATATCCAGCTCACTTATCTATCCAAACTTTGTGAAACTACTTATCAGTCATTTAAATTTCCATCGGAAAATGCATTAAGAGCTTCCTCCAAATATCTATTTATAACAAACTGGGACGGTGTACCTGTTGAATCAAGTATAAGGAGGCCGTCGCTTGGTTTCCCCTTTCCAGAAGAGGAAGGAGGTTGAATTATAAATTGGAATTTAATATCCGGCTACTAATCCGTCACACTTCAGCACTCATTTCCGGTTTTATATTGGATGCACGCTGGGCAATCGATTAGACATCGCTCCTCACTTCACTTCTATTCTTCCTGAACTTTCGGCAAGATGAAAAGGTGGGGGGGGGGGGATGGATAGATGGAGTAGAATATCTGAGTTAAAATTTGAATATTTATGGAAGTTTTGTATATAAGCTTTAATGTTTGTAATATCCATGGTAATCAATTATGAACATTTTCTCAAACTTATAGAGCGTCAGATGAGTTTCTTAATATCGTCTGTTCGTACATATGTTGATGTTTATTAAAAACTAACGAGCTTCTCTTTCAAGTAATTTTTAGTTTGTGCTTAGTGGAGTTACATTCGTGCCCTGTACAGCAATTACTTTTGAATAAGTATGAAGCTCTTGTTATAAACAGGTGATATCAGTGGCGCATTCAGGAGGTGGGCTGATTGGGCTGCAGCCCCCTCCGAAATTTTCAAAACAAATTTTTAAAATGAAAGCTAAGGGGTTTTTTTTCTATAATTTCCTTTTTTTTTTTTTTTTGAAATCGCAAAATGAGAAAAGCTTTTAGAACAAACAATTAACCCATTAATGCCTA
Organism: Uloborus plumipes; assembly: GCA_038373865.1. Classification (NCBI taxonomy): domain Eukaryota; kingdom Metazoa; phylum Arthropoda; class Arachnida; order Araneae; family Uloboridae; genus Uloborus; species Uloborus plumipes. The sequence continues at coordinate 4,007 of JAXGGA010020376.1, read as the reverse complement.
GCGTCCCTTTTTAGGGACGGTCCAAAAAAGGGCCTGAATTTCCACAAAATGAACATTTCAACCAAGTAATAGTGTTCAGTTAGTACCTTGGTATAGTTTCAATTCGTTATTAACAGATTGCAGCACATAACCATTGTAAAGTGTGTTCTGTAGCAGTTTTAATATGATCTACTTATCAAAAATTACATCGTTCACCATCTCGAGAAAAAAAAGCCAAGTTTTCAAAGTCATTCCCAGCTTCCCAGTTTATGTTAATTGTTGATTTTATTTCTTGTTATAAAATGTCTTTTTAAATATTATATCGTAAGCAGAAAAAAAAATTTAGTAAAAAAAGTATGTACCCCCTGGGGTCTATTGTAACTTTTAAGGGACGATTTTTCTTTCCTTAATAGAAAATTATTTTTTACATAATATTGTTTTATTATTTTTCCTGTCCACTAAATACTGTTTGTAACCAGTATACAAAATATCTTTGAAAAAAAAATGTCAGGCATTAATGGGTTAAGAGTAGGGAAAAATTAAAAGAAAGATTTTTTTGTTTTGACATGCCTATTTTATTATACGTATGTTTACGATTATCCTATTACTCCATTTTGTGCATTTTTATTGAAAATCTATGTTTTAGAAATAACGATTAATGTTTTTCGGTCATCTAATTCTGTTAAATAAATTTCTGCAAACTGAATTGAGCCCCAGTATTGGGAACAATAATAAAATAAACTGCAAAATTAGCATTATTAGAGCATAAATTTGCCAAAATATTGCAAACAAGCGCTTCATCAACACCTCTTTCAATGAAGAAATTTAAAGAAATTTGTTTTTCTTTAAATTTACCATTCTCTGTGTCTATCAAAGAAAAAAAACCCGCTTTCTTACCAATAAGTTTGACAAAAAATTTTAATTTATGATGTATTTTTGTCGAGTCCAATAGGCATAGAAGCAGAAATTCAAGACATTTACTTTTCTTAGCTATATTTTATAAAGTGCCACGACCCCCTCCCCCCACTCTCAGAGAGTCTTGACTGAGCCCCCCCCCCCTGAAATGATTTGTTTGCGTACGCCACTGGGTGATATGAGCAAGACGTATTGGGAGGGGGAGTAGATAGCTAGAGTAGAATATCCGAGTTAAAATTTGAATATTTATGGAAGTTCTGTGCACTGTAAGAAAGGAATGTTGTTTTTACAGTTTAATACAGCTGATTTTATAGTAATAAACTGTAAAAATTGCTCATTTTACAGTAATAAATGGTAAAATTGCTCATTTTATGATTTATTACAGTGAGCTTTAAACTGGAACCTCTGCTGCCAGTATTATACTGTTGTATTTACAGTATAATACAGTTAAATTTTGCGGCAATAAATAGTAAAATTTCCAACTTTACAGTTTAGAAAAAAAATTGCTAGTTTTACAGCTTATAGTTGTGCATTTTACAGTTTTAAATTGGAACCTCGGCTGCCAGTATTATACTGTAAAAAGAACAGTTCATTTTTTGCAGCGTACATAAGCTTTAATGTTTGTAATATCCGTGGTAATCAATTATATTTTTATCATTTTCTCAAACCTCTAACAGTCTCTGAATGTCATATTAGTTTCTCAGTATTTATTGCTTGTATATTTTTGTTGATGTTTTTAAAAAGTAAATGAGTTTTTCTTCCAACTATCCGTTATTCATACTTAGTGGAGTTTCTTTTGTCTCTTACAACCGTGGTTGGTTTCGAATAAGTATGGTGCTCATTTTATAAATGAGTGATTTCTTTAAAATTAATCGCAGAGTAAATTAAGATACTTTCTTTAAACTTAGATGCGTTGATAGAATAAAATATTGAAAGTGATTTGAGTTTACATATGTTTGATGGTTTTATAGTGAGACTATGTTTTGATTAAAAGTTTACGTTCTTGATTAAATGGCGTTGTAGATGTAGCGTATTTTCTTTTATTATAGTCAATTGATTAATTTTGCGAAATCATTAAAGTTTTGTCAAAAATTTAACTTGTTTGCTTTAAAAAATAGTACTGAATTTCTGATGAATGTACAGCATCCTCAATATGAGGATTGACCTGTCTTCTTTAAATTGATGTAAATATAGAATTTTCGTTAGTATTTTTGAGTTTATTGAATGTGGTTTAATATGTCTTTGTGTTGGTAATAAGAATTTTTTTTTTTCAGTTTGATCGTACATTTGGCCGTTCTTTCTGAGTTGGCCTTATGGGGACCCCTGCTCCTAATAAGAATAGATCGCCTTTCTTTTGCTGGAAAAAATAATTGAAACTTGAACTTTACATGAAATTCTTTCCTTTTTTATGAGTCATATGATGAATTCAAAATTTGGTTCCCGTTGAATCAAGAATGAGCAAGATGACATTAGTCCATGAACCTTAGAATAGGCTTATTTAGAGCACATGCCTCACCATTTCAGCTTAATCAGAGAGACATCGATGAATGCTGACGAATCTGTTCATATCATTCGCTTAAATCAATAAGAGAGATGAAATTCTGGGTCCTATCAATGACATGGGAGCCACGGAAATAGCCTCCCCCCATGCACGGAAGCATCAGCTCCTCGAAATGACATGAATCGATCAGCTGTTGATTGAGGAAATGAGGGGAGGGGAATTACGAGAACACTGAAACCGTAGCTGAAGCAGGGTTGAGTTTTGTCAACGCTTTCGAGGGTACCGTTCAAATTTCACGATTTGTTGGTAAATTTACGTGTGTTGTTTTCTTTACCAGGTAGCCCGAATAGTGAAAAATCGAAAACAAAGTTTTTTACAGGTGGCAATCGAAAAAGCATCTCGAGACATATTTTTGACGGTTTTTTTTTTTTTTCTTTTTGCCCTCATCCTCCCGTTATCGAGATATAAGGTCTTAGAATCAAACGCCATTTTTTTAGAAAAAATAGAGCCAAACTTAAAGACTTGGCGAGAAATTAATCACGTAATTTCACCGTCTGCACGTGCAGGACTTCTATCTAAAAATCACGTGAATGATGTGTAGTCTACCATTACTCACAAAAACCAACGCCTCCTAAATACTAAATGCCTACCACATTTGCTTCGCTACGGGAGACATTGGTTCCACTTTGAGTGCCACCTTGCTGTAATACGATGATGCCTTTGTAATGGTGATAAATCCAAACAATATTCGAATTAAATTTTGACTAATTTTAAATTTAAGTTTAGAAATCAACCAATTGTTCATTTCTCTTGTGTCGATGAACTCCGATAGACGGCAGTGCGATGTGAACCAAGGGAGAAATTTTGCTCTGTGCTAAAAACCAGAAAGCAGTAGGCAATTAGTATTTAGGACGCGTTAATCCTAACTGCTGAGGCAGTAATCTCTGAGCATGCCATAATTAGAAAGAAGTGCATGGACACGACAACCAACCAATCAACGCTAGATGTGGCTCGGGTTTTCCGATTAAAAAAATGATTATTTTGCTTTCATTTTGTAATCACTTTCTTATATCAATGTTGTTCTTACGTTTGTAAAATTTTGTTTCATGCTGACAGCTCTTTCTTGCTGTTTTTCTTTTTTTTTTTTGTTACAGAGTACATTTTTCAGTAAAACATATTTCTATCATTTGTTTGTTTCAAAAGTAGGATAAACAAAAAGTTTATTATATTAAATATTACCCTGCAAATAATTAACTGTTGTTTTTACAGTATAATACTGGAAGCAGAGATTTTACAGCAATAAACTGTAAAACTGCTAATTTTACTGCAATAAACTGCAAAATTGCTAATTTTAAAGCAATAAACTGTAAAATTAGCAATTTTATAGTTTACTACCATAAAATCAGCTGTATTATAGGGTAAAAACAGCAGAATAATACTGGCAGCAGAGGTTCCAGTTTAAAACTGTAAAATGCACAATAATGAACTGTAAAGTTAGTAGTTTTGCAGTTTATCACTATAAAATTAGTTGTATTATACTGTCAAAACAAAATTTTATGTTTTGCAGTGTAGCAAAACATATAGAATCCATGGTCCTGATTATTTCCATTTG
>JAXGGA010020375.1:0-18395 GCA_038373865.1 Uloborus plumipes | reverse complement strand
AAAGAGCAAAAGATGAATGGGGGAAATATTAGAAAGGTCTTCAACCCGAAAAAAGAAAAACAGTTTAAAATAATTAAAGTAATGAAATGATCTTGGCAATTCTTATTTTGTGACTTCATAATCTAGTTTTTCAGATTGACTTATTTATAAAAACAATTTTCAGAAATATTGGATTCTTGTTGAAATACATAAGTCTTCTCTATTTCATTTCCTTTTCACTGAAATTACAATCTAAAATAAGAATATGCGTAGTATATAGCGGCAATCATTCAAAGATAATCACAGTACTATTTTTTAGTATAAACAATTTTAAGAAAATAAATAAATAATAAAACTTAGTCAAACGTTTAGCGAATATAAATTTATATTAAATGTAGATATGCACTGTATAAACTATATGCATGTTATATGCAAGCATGAAAACGCTTTCTTGACACAAAGTACAATGTGTTTCTCTTTGTGTCTGTTAAGTATGAAACAAGCGCGGATCCAGCTTCTCGTTAAGGAGGGGGTAATGTCCGGAAAAGGGGGGGTGGTCAAGTGTAATTTTTGTGCAAAAATGGGGGTTTTCTGCAATAGTTTTTGCTTATAAGTCCCAAAATGCAATTTTTTGCTATATTTGATCGGTTAAGTGGGGGGAGGTCATGCCCCCCCCCCTTCCTTTGGATCCGCGCCTGGTATGAACTCGCAAATGTATATTGAATTTGAATTTTTCTCCTGCGCTTGTGAATTTTTTAGAAATGAAGTTTCAGTACATACTTTCTACAATAACTGGTTGTAATCTGTTTGCATTTCTTAAAGAAACATTTACAAGAATTTTGTGTCATATTTATAGTAAAGTAGCAGAGTTGGAGGTAGAATTAATTTCACATTTTGGGCTTAAGATAATAATTATATGTATACCATACTTTTTGCACTATGCCAAAGCTCTTTTCTTTTCTTCTTGCTATTCGGCTTCATGTGTTTGCGTCTTTAACCCATTCTCTGCCCCGACCGACACACGATCGGCCGCGCACTTTGTGTAAAAACCGCTCCGGCCGGCGTAGGCTCGTCCACAGAATTCGGTTCCTAACTGGCCTCGACGATCCTGTATCAGGGTATCGTCACAGCGAACCTAGCAGTTTTCGCTTCGGACGACCCTGTGTCGGCCGTTTTTCCAGGGGCAAACCCTGTTATCTCGCTTCTCTGCTGGGTTCTGGGGCTTTGAGGGGAGCGATACTCATTCTCTTCTCCTTATTCAACTACTAGGCGTAATTTATTGGATTTAGAGAAACTGCGGTTGTTATTCAATTTTTATACCAAGATATCAGCTGATCCTTTCAGGTGCTCTTATATGGTACACGTATATTGCTTTAAATAATCAAGCAAGACATAGTTCTCTTTCGATTGAAAGTTGTTTCTAAACATTTTAGCGTTTGAACGCAGGATAAACAAGCGTGAAAATATTTCCAAAAAGTGACCACTGTTTCATGTTTGAATAAAACGAAGAAACTGAACTAATGATTTTTTTTTCTTTGCAACAAAACCCCCTTTTCTTTTAAAAGTAGCGTTCAGCAAATTTATCCCACTCCAAAAGTTTTCATTACGTATGTCTCAAAATATTTATGTTTTTAAACTATCTTACATTTGTATAACTATATATTTGTACCCTTTTGTATAATTATGTTTTACATTTTTCAAGTTTATAATATGTTTGTAATACTGCCAAAAATAAACTGTTGTTTTTATAGTATAATACTGACTGCCGAGGTTCCAATTTAAAACTGCAAAATGCACTAAAATAAACTAAAAAAGCGGCTAATTTTACAGTAATAAACTGTAAAATTGCTATTTTTACAGTTTATTACTGTGCATGTTAGTTTTAAACTGGAACCTCTGCTTCCAGTTTTATACTGTAAAAACAACAGTTTATTTTTTGCAATGTAGGTATTTCGCTTTTACGGAAATGATAATGTAATTTTTTAAGTGTGATTAAGGTGTATAAAATCAGGTATGAATAATGTGACAGACAAATTAAAGATCTTTCACATTTTTGTGGAATTTACTTTTTTCCCCATGAATCTCTTCATTTTTTTTATGTTCACTAAAATTTAAAAAGCCTGAAAAAAAAAAAAAGAAAGAATCTGTGCAGGAGTTCCTGACCAAACTCATCATTAAGCAGAAAAACAAACAATATTAATTAATATTTTCAAAATGATGTTACATGTAAATTAGACTTTTAGGAGAATATTTAAATGTACGCATTACCAGTTTCTCTCCCTCAGCTGCTGATTTTACATATAGTAGGTGTTCTCAAACGTTTTCATCCATTGAAAAGCTGGAATTTTTTCACTGCCCCAAGTGTATCTCTATTATTTCATTGCCATTTCACGACGCCCGACGCCCTTTGTTCTCCCTTACTCTATGATTTTAGTATATATTAGGATTTTCCTTCTTAGATTTTTTTCTTAATTTAACTAGAACACATTAGTCGCACGCAGTTTAAATTACAATTGCTAAACATTCATTATTACCTGAATTTATTATTAAATGGAGATTTTTAATTGTTGTTTTAGATAATGTAGTCCGATGTTTTGAAGACAACAGTTTTGAATACTTTTATGATTATAAACAAAAAATATGCCGACAATATACACTTTATAAAAAAATATTAAGAAAAATGTGAAAGGTGTATGAAAATGCGAGTGAAATGCGTTGAGAGTTCTTTTCGTTTAATGTACGCTTAAATAACACGAAATGAAATCTTATTTTTCTTCCTTTGCTTTTTCCTACTAAACTGTTTGGAAACAACTACAACGTATTAGTTGCACCTTTTTCAAAGAAAATTTAAACTGGAAATAAAATATTTGGGTTCCTCCTTCGATAACTAAATTGCTTCAGTTAGCAATTAATATTATAAAAATAACTAAAATTTGCCAAAAATTGTTTTATTATTTTTTTAATTGGTACTTCATGAAGAGCAAGATTTCCTTTTTTTTCTTCTGATGTGAAGCTCCAAAATATAGCAGGAGTAGATCTTGTTTTGGAATTCCTGTCTTATTTAAGCTATTTTGTTGTTAAAAAGATCACAAGGTGGGAAGGGCACATGGTACATGACTTTTTGGCTATTGTTTGAACATGGCTACCTGCGATCTTAAGCGGCTAACCAGACGGGCGAAAAAGAGCGTACAAGCAGAACTTACATTTTCTGCCACATCAGTCATTTGGCGCTGATCTCCTAGGGTTCGGTGAGACTTTTTAAAGGGAAAGGTATAGTAATAACATGCGTGGGTAAAGACTTGATTTCTAGGAGTAAAACTGTTTCAGTCTTGATGAAAAAAAAAACAAACATCAAAATACATAGTGTTGTTATGTGTTCACAGTTTAAAACATTTATAAAGCACATGAAACAATTTAAAGATTGTTTAAAAGTCATAACACATGCAGTCTTCGAAACTACATTTACGTGAAACATTACGTTTACATCTGATTTAGAAGATAGCTTTATATATTCGAGAGACAATCATTTATTTAAAGGATTGCATTTTCCTCACTTCCGGTTTAACCAGAGTTGCAAAAAGGAAAGCTGATTCTTCTAAAATTACATTTATAGAAGCGCCGAAGAAAACGTAAAAGTTCAATTAAAATGCAGTTAGATGCAGGCCCGTCCTTCCGAATTGGGGGAGGGGGGTCAATTAAAATACAGTTTTGTATTTTAATTGACCTCCTCCCCCGGATGGGGGGAAATTCCGAATTAGGGGAGGGGGGTCAGAGGGGGTCAATTAAAATACAGTTTTGTATTTTAATTGACCCCCTCCCCGGATGGGGGGAAATTCCGAATTGGGGGAGGGGGTCAGAGGGGGGTCAATTAAAATACAGTTTTGTATTTTAATTGACCCCTCCCCGAATGGGGGGAAATTCGGAATTGGGGGAGGGGGTCAGAGGGGGTCAATTAAAATACAGTTTTGTATTTTAATTGACCCCCTCCCCCGAATGGGGGGAAATTCCGAATTGGGGGAGGGGGTCAGAGGGGGTCAATTAAAATACAGTTTTGTATTTTAATTGACCCCCTCCCCCGAACAGGGGGGAATTCGGAATTGGGGAGGGGGTCAGAGGGGGTCAATTAAAATACAGTTTTGTATTTCAAAAACCCCCTCCCCCAAATGAGGGGAAATTCCGAATTAGGGGAGGGGGGTCAGAGGGGGGGTCAATTAAAATACAGTTTTGTATTTTAATTGACCCCCTCCCCCGGATGGGAGGGAAATTCCGAATTTGGGGAGGGGGATCAGAGGGGGTCAATTAAAATACAGTTTTGTATTTTAATTGACCCCCTCCCCCGAATGGGGGGAAATTCGGAATTGGGGGAGGGGGGTCAGAGGGGGTCAATTAAAATACAGTTTTGTATTTCAAAAACCCCCTCCCCAGAATGGGGGGAAATTTCGAATTGGGGGAGGGGGTCAGAGGGGGGGTCAATTAAAATACAGTTTTGTATTTTAATTGATCCCCTCCCCCGAATGGGGGGGGAATTCGGAATTGGGGGAGGGGGTCAGAGGGGAGTCAATTAAAATACAGTTTTGTATTTTAATTGACCCCCCTCCCCCGGATGGGAGGGAAATTCCGAATTGGGAGGGGTCAGAGGGGGTCAATTAAAATACAGTTTTGTATTTTAATTGACCCCCTCCCCCGAATGGGGGGAAATTCGGAATTGGGGAGGGGGGTCAGAGGGGGGTCAATTAAAATACAGTTTTGTATTTCAAAAAACCCCCTCCCCCGAATGGGGGGGGAATTTCGAATTGGGGGAGGGGGTCAGAGGGGGTCAATTAAAATACAGTTTTGTATTTCAAAACCCCCCTCCCCCGAATGGGGGGAAATTCCGAATTAGGGGAGGGGGTCAGAGGGGGGTCAATTAAAATACAGTTTTGTATTTTAATTGACCCCCCTCCCCGGATGGGAGGGAAATTCCGAATTTGGGGAGGGGGATCAGAGGGGGGTCAATTAAAATACAGTTTTGTATTTTAATTGACCCCCTCTCCCGAATGGGGGGAAATTCGGAATTGGGGGAGGGGGTCAGAGGGGGTCAATTAAAATACAGTTTTGTATTTCAAAAACCCCCTCCCCAGAATGGGGGGGAATTTCGAATTGGGGGAGGGGGGTCAGAGGGGGGGTCAATTAAAATACAGTTTTGTATTTTAATTGATCCCCTCCCCCGAATGGGGGGGAATTCGGAATTGGGGGAGGGGGTCAGAGGGGAGTCAATTAAAATACAGTTTTGTATTTTAATTGACCCCCCTCCCCCGGATGGGAGGGAAATTCCGAATTGGGGGAGGAGGATCAGAGGGGGGTCAATTAAAATACAGTTTTGTATTTTAATTGACCCCCTCCCCCGAATGGGGGGAATTCGGAATTGGGGGAGGGGGGTCAGAGGGGGTCAATTAAAATACAGTTTTGTATTTTAATTACCTCCCTCCCCCGAATGGGGGGAAATTTCGAATTGGGGGAGGGGGTCAATTAAAATACAGTTTTGTATTTCAATTAGCCCCCCTCCCCCGAATGGGGGGATTTCGAATTGGGGGAGGGGGTCAGAGGGAGGGTCAATTAAAATACAGTTTTGTATTTTAATTGATCCCCTCCACCGAACGGGGGGGAATTCGGAATTGGGGGAGGGGGGTCAGAGGGGGTCAATTAAAATACAGTTTTGTATTTCAAAGACCCCCTCCCCCGAATGGGGGGAAATTTCGAATTGGGGGAGGGGGGTCAGAGGGGGGTCAATTAAAATACAGTTTTGTATTTTAATTGACCCCCCTCCCCCGGACGGGAGGGAAATTCCGAATTTGAGGAGGGGGATCAGAGGGGGGGTCAATTAAAATACAGTTTTGTATTTTAATTAACCCCCTCTCCCGAATGGGGGGAAATTTGGAATTGTGGGAGGGGGGTCAGAGGGAGGGTCAATTAAAATACAGTTTTGTATTTTAATTGACCCCCTCCCCGAACAGGGGAGGGAATTCGGAATTGTGGGAGGGTGGTCAGAGGAGGTCAATTAAAATACAGTTTTGTATTAAAAAACCCCCTCCCCAGAATGGGGGGGGGGAAATTTCGAATTGGGGGAGGGGGTCAGAGGGGGGTCAATTAAAATACAGTTTTGTATTTTAATTGATCCCCTCCCCCGAATGGGGGGAATTCGGAATTGGGGGAGGGGGGTCAGAGGGGAGTCAATTAAAATACAGTTTTGTATTTTAATTGACCCCCTCCCCCGAATGGGGGAATTCGGAATTGGGGGAGGGGGGTCAGAGGGAGGTCAATTAAAATACAGTTTTGTATTTCAAAAAAACCCCTCCCCCGAATGGGGGGTCAATTAAAATACAAAAGTGTATTTTAATTGACCCCCTCAGACCCCCTTCTTCAATTCGGAATCCCCCCTTTCGGAGAGGGGGGTCAATTACAATACAAAACTGTATTTTAATTGACCCCCTCTGACCCCCTCCCCCAATTCGGAATCCCCCCATTCGGGGGAGGGGGTCAATTAAAATACAAAACTGTATTTTAATTGACCCCCCTCTGACCCCCTCCCCCAATTACGAATTCCCCCCCATTCTGGGGAGGGGGGTCAATTAAAATACAAAACTGTATTTTAATTGACCCCCTCTGACCCCCTCCTCCAATTCGGAATCCCCCCATTCGGAGGAGGGGGGGGTCAATTACAATACAAAACTGTATTTTAATTGACCCCCCTCCCCAATTCGGAATTTCCCCCCATTCGGGGAGGGAGGTAATTGAAATACAAAACTGTATTTTAATTGATCCCCCTCCCCCAATTGAGAATTCCCCCCATTCGGGGAGGGGTCAATTAAAACACAAAACTGTATTTTAATTGACCCCCCTCTGACCCGCTCCCCAATTCGGAATCAACCCCCAATTCGGGGGGGGGAGCAATTAACTGACCCCCTCCCCCAATTCGGAATTCCCCCCCAATTCGGGGGAGGGGGTCAATTAAAATACAAAACTGTGTTTTAATTGACCCCCCTCTGACCCCCTCCCCCAATTCGGAATTCCCTCCCATTCGAGGGAGGGAGGTCAATTGAAATACAAAACTGTATTTTAATTGACCCCCCTCTGACCCCCCTCCCCCAATTCCGAATTCCGCCCCCATTTTGGGGAGGGGGGTCAATTAAAATACAAAAGTGTATTTTAATTGACCCCCTCTGACCCGCTCCCCCAATTCGGAATCAACCCCCAATTCGGGGGGGGGGGTCAATTAAAATACAAAACTGTATTTTAAGTGACCCCCCTCTGACCCCCTCCCCCAATTCGGAATTCCCCCCCAATTCGGGGGAGGGGGTCAATTTAAATACAAAACTGATTTTAATTGACCCCCCTCTGACCCCCTCCCCCAATTCGGAATCCCCCCATTCGGAGGAGGGGGAGTCAATTAAAATACAAAAGTGTATTTTAATTGACCCCCCCTCTGACCCCCTCCTTCAATTCGGAATTAAAATACAAAAAAAAGTGCCTGCGAAAAGAATGAAAATGATTTCCGTCAATACTTTGCAAAAGACACTCTAAAACAACATTCAGAAGAAAAAAAAAAAAAAGAACACATGAAATTAATGTGTAATCGAGTATCGTGGGATGTGTTTCGATGAATAATGCATGAACAGAAAAATCACTTGAAAGAAATAACGCGGTTTTCACTGAAAAGCAAAGCGAAATTTAGATTGTTAACACAGAAAAACGCTCAAACCAACCCTAGGAGATCAGCGCCACAAGCGGCGACAACGGTAACTTCGCCTTGTACGAAATTTCCTTTGATCTCCGCCGCGTCTGGCTAGCCGTTTAAGATCGCAGGTAGCCATGGTTTGAATGAGACCTGCTTAGATGGTTTGCGAAAACCACTCCGGAGAACTAAGTTCAATGGGACCTCCCAGAGTGTCCCCTTTATTATTCTCTCATACACCACGGGGATTAAGTGGAAGGGCGCTTTCAGTTGTATTCGCGTAAATGTTCTCCTGGGAAATGGGGGATTCCTTGCAAGTTTTGAACTTTTGTAAACACTTATCTTGAAAATATTTCGCACGGTTGAGCAACACGGGACTACAGATGAGATACTTTCAATGGCCCCAGAGTGGGAACTAAATTCCGAGAATTTAAGATAAAAGGACCGACGAACTAAGTTATCTTTCTGCGTCTTCATTTTGAAGCGTCAAAGAGCACCAAAAGTCACAGAAGAATACTTAACAATAGCCTCTAAGAAAATCATTCATACACGCTGTAGAGGTTTGTTTTCTTCCTGTCTTGCATTAGAATACGTCAAACGTTCCGAAAAAATATACTAGAGAGTAATCCTCATTTGAACTATTCTATTCAACGTGAATTGTCTCATTGTAAAATAACCACATGAAAGGGGTTAGCGCTGCCCTTGTGTTTAAATCCTACAATCCATTTTGATTCGGACCCCGCACGGTACCTCCCAAAAGTGCTCCTCTGGGATGCGGCGTCGCCTCTTTCATCTTTATTGGGTTTGGAGGGGGGCGATTAGTTGTGGTTTCAGTTGCTTTAACTCGAATGACAAAAACTTCATTGCTTTGAGTAAATGCCGAAAGTGTTCAGTTTTTATCTTTTGTAATCCTTTTACTTAAAAAAAATCCCACGCCTAAGCAACTGACTTCGGTTCCCTTCCCAGGAAGAAATATACTTCCCACATTTTAGGTTAAATGGACAACAAACGAAAATTTTCCCCTTTGTTCGGAAGTTAGAATGCATCAAAAGTCACCGAGAAGAAACGATTCCCTCCCATTTGAAAAATCATTCAAGCACTTGAAGTGTTTCTGATTATTTCGTTCCTTTACTGTGCGGAAAGAGGTTGAGTTTTTGGCAGTCACTTGATTATAGCATCGTGCATTGAATTTCAATTAAAAAAGTTAATGACATATATTCTTTAAAGTTTTTGCTTTGCTAGACTTTAATATCAGAAAATATGGAAGATTCATTATTAATTGATTCATCTGATGAAGAAAATAGTAGTTACGATTCAGATAACAGCTATGATTCAGAATTTGATGATTCTGAGAGCGAAGTAGATTCGGATTCAAGCAATAGTCTGTCCAATGCAAGGGATTGGTGTAAAATCAACAAAAATGATTCAACACAGCCTCCACCTCGATTTGCTTTTACGGGAAATCCTGGTTTGAAAACACCTGTCCAAGATGCTGCTGATCCAATGCAATATTTCAATATTTTTTTTAATGATGAAATTGTTGATCATATTGCATGTGAAACAAATAGATATGCCGAACAATACCTTAACGGTGTGACTTTAAAGCCCCACTCACGAGCAAGTAAATGGAAACCAACTTCCCCTGAAGAAATCAGAGTTTTGCTGGCAATTTTCATTATTCAGGGCATTGTTCAGAAGCCGAAAGAAAGTCTTTTTTGGACAAGAAAGGCAGCACTGGAAACACCTTTCTTTAGAAATGTGATGCCTGACAAAAGGTACTATTTATTGACGAAGTTTCTGCATTTTGTCAATAATGATGCTAAGGCAGAAGAATTTCCTGAACCAAAATTAAGAAAAATATGGCCTATTTTTGAGCATCTGAGCAAGAAATTTTCCTCTGCATATATTCCAGAACGAGATATTTCGATTGACGAGTCATTAATGAAATTTCGAGGAAGATTGTCCTGGATCCAGTTCATTCCTACAAAGAGGGCGAGATTCGGAATCAAGTTTTTTGTTTTGTCTGAATCATCTACTGGATATGTATGGAAATTGACTGTTTACGTTGGAAAAACAACGTTATTCGATGAACAGTTTGTTAGTCGGAACTTGGCGACGAAATGCGTCATGACATTAATAAAACCTCTGCTAAATCAAGGATATTGTTTAATAACTGATAACTTTTATACGTCTCCTGAGTTGTTTGAAGAACTAATAAACAACAAGACAGATGCTTACGGCACAGTGAAAAAAAATCGAAAAAATCTTCCAGCTGAATTAAAATTTGCTCACTTAGAGAAAGGAGACACAATAGCTTTTCAAAAGGGAAAAGTGTTAGCTATGAAATGGAAGGATAAAAAAGAAGTATGCATGTTATCAACTGTTCATGATGCTACTCAGAAAAGAGTTGAAAAAAGAGGCAAATACGTTCTGAAACCATCAGTTATTATTGATTATAATGCGAATATGGGAGGGGTAGACAAATGCGACCAAAGACTCTCGTATTATTCGTCTATGAGAAGACAGAAAAAGTATTATAAAAAAATGTTTCGTCATCTTTTAGACATAACCATTTTTAACAGTTATATATTGTATCGGAAAAATAATCACAAACACATGGAATTTTTAGAATTTCGCGTTTTGCTTGCGGAAAAACTAATTGAGAAATTTCAAAGGCCCGAAGCTACTCTAAGTCCATCAAGAATGTCAGGCAATGTTAATTTTTTGCGCCTAACTGGAAGGCATTTCCTAAGCTACATCCCACCTACAGCATGTAAAATGGAGCCAAGAAGGAGATGTATCGTGTGCTCAAGCAAAAGAACTGATAATTTTAAAAGAGTTCGAAAGGATGTTCGAACAATGTGTAGAGACTGTGATGTAGGTTTGTGTGCAATTCCATGTTTCGAAATTTATCACACCAAAGAAGAATTTTGAATTATTTTCAGGACATTTTTAATGAACTGATATAAACTCTAAAAGGTAGCAAGCATGCCTAATAGTTTTACTGCAATGAAATTGGAGCGACAAAAATCTTAGAATGTGTATTGTATTTTTCAAAAATCTGTCCCACAGCACCTCTCTGTAAAATTGTAAGTAGTTTTTATTTATTACTTTATTTCACTCATCTGTTTGTTGGAAATTTTCTAAATATTAAACCTAATGGCAAACTGTACTTCTATATATATAAAATTAGCGTATAAAGATATTATTTGGGAACATGTTTTATTTTGTTTTGTGAACGTTACGAACACTCCCAATTTATGCAAACAAAATCGAGAAATTAGTAGAAAGGTAAATTTTAAATTAAAAAAAAACAATTAATAAATAAGTAGGAAAATATAGATAAAGTAATCAATAAAATGAATATAAAGTATAAAATTAATTAAGGCTTTTAAAACTGATTTTTTTTTTGAACATTTTTATTTCTTTTCTTTTTTCGTTTTATAATTTGTAAATTAAATTGACCTTTCCACACGCGTTTGAAGACATACATTTTGGTTACGCAAATAAAACATGTACTTTCTATTTGACACTACTGATAGCGAATATAATTTTCAAGTTCATGTTCGACTGCAAAAACAACATTAAAATCCCCGTAGCAAAATGGGGAGAAAAACGTTATCATAGTGTGGCGAAATGAAACCGGTAAGTGATCTAAAGCGCAGTCGCTTTGGGGCGGAAAATATTTTTTCGCCTGATCAGCGAATGGGTTAATATTATATGGTACGAAAAATAATGTATCAGTGCTTTGTGTAATACAGATGACAGGGAATACCAATCAATTCCCAAATGAGACATTATATTCACATTAAACGTTCAACTGAAAATAAACACTCTGTTCACTCATCATACAACCCTGATACTTGATTTCTTTAAGCTGTTCTTTAAAAAAACGGAGAATTTCCCATTTTCTTCATGATTTATTACGCCTTTGTTTCAATGTTTTTTTAAATGCTATGAGACAAAAAAATGCTACAAATACTTTATATTGGTACAGTAAGTAATTATTACGATAAGAAAAGTAATTGGTTTTTCTTTTTACAGAACAAATTTTAATTCCCAAATTCACAAAAAAGAAAACAAGTTTTTTTTTCGTAAATTTTATAAATTTGAAACAAACTTTTGTTCATTGTAAAGGAACCGTACACTGTAGAAAATGAATGGTGTTTTTACAGTATAATACAGCTAATTTTATGGTAATACACTAAAAATTTCTATTTTTATAGTAATAAACTAAAATTTCTGTTTTTACAGTACTGCACTAAAATTGTTAATTTTATAGTAATAACCTAAAATTTCTACTTTTACAGTACTAAACTGGAACCTCTGCTGCCAGTATTATAGTGTTGTTTTTTCAGTATAATACAGTTACATTTTACTGTAATAAACTGTAAAATAGCAGTAAGAAAGTGTAAAATTACTAGTTTTACAATTTATTACTGTGCATTATAGTTTTAAATTTGAATCAAGGCTTCCAGTACTATACTGTAAAAACAACTGTTCATTTTTTGCAGTGTAATGACGCTAAAATGACTATAATTCTGAAGACTTATAACCAAACATTTGGACTCAGTGAAAGGACAATAGCTCTGGTACAATTGCTTTGGTCTATATAATTGCTTTGAATTTTATTGAGTTTGTTCAAAAAAAAAAAAAAGGAAAAAAAATATTACGATATGGTGAGTAATAGGCATGCACCGATAAGCAAATTGACCGATTACCGATTATCGGCTGCTGTTAATCTGCCGGTTAATTATTAGTATTTTTATTCATGATAATTATTTTAAATCCTAAAAGGTTCACCATCACTGCATTTTTTTCTTCTTTTTTCTTACAATTCCGATTTCAGAAGTAGTTACTAATGCCCTTCCGAAAGAAGAGTTATTTTTCTTTGTTTTCCTAATTTTCCCAAGATAACTTCAAAATTTCATCTAATTTCTTGGAACCAATTTTCTTATCTTTTTCATGGTATACTTGAAGTAATTTTTATAACGGCAAAACTTGGGGGATTACAAATAAAATGAATTGCTCTTGCTTTCGCATTCCAATTTTAAACTTAAGGAAACTTTAGGAATAATAATTATTCCTAATAGCGTCATATAAATATCAGCTGTGATGGTTTTCTTTTAATATTTCATTCAGTTTTACGTACCGTATAAACTTTTTTTTTCTTTCACTATGCGCACTTTTATACTACATGTTATAGTAAGAATTGTAGAAAATTACATTTATTTAATGTTAATAAAATTATTCATTATAGTTGCTCGGTGATCATAGTTGTAGAATATAGTGAAGGTATAGTTTAAAACGTATTTAAAAATATATTTTCCGCAAATTATTTGGCAAAATTTGGCCGATTATAAATAACCAGCAAATTGGCTTATTATGGCTTTGACGTAAGTTTTGCCGTTTCTATAGGTGGAGCCATTCCTAATCTTTTGCAAGAAGTGCAAGTGCCCATCATGACAAATGCAAAATGCGTGGAAATGTTTAAAGAGGCTGGCCATACGAAATTAATCAAGGATTCCTTCGTTTGTGCTGGTTACCAAGCTGGAGGAAAAGATTCTTGCGAGGTAATACAAAAATACAAACTGTTATTTTTTTTACTTTCACTTTCATTACTTCAAAAAATGACTCCTTTCTGCGAGAATACACCATGAGGCAAATCATTGCTTTTTGATACGTTTATCAAGCTCTATGCTGGCCGTCTTAACAAGTCTGGCTGCAGATTAGGAGGTTCCGGGTTCGAAGACCGGCTCGGATGTGGATGTACTTTCTCTCTCCTATCCTTGTCCTTTCCTCATGTGAATGTGTTGTTGCACTATAAATGGTTTCCTACACCCTATAAGCGGGTCTTTACGGCATGTGTGTACTGTGTGAACTTCACAACAAGGTACGATATCGGTGGAAAAGTGGAGCAGCGCACAGCAAATTGCCAGCCTAGCTGGCACAAGACAACAACAACAACATCATTTTCTATGAACTTGTATAAGAAATCAAACTATAATCATTGTAAATGTTTTACATCTTCTCCAAATGCCATGCAACAAAAATACTAAACCCAAAATTACGATGTTTTAAAATAATTAAATAGGAGTTATTAAAATAGTGATATTTTTGAATTTATGCTTTATTATAGTGATGATAATTAGGTTTTCCTGCTTAGTTTTAGGTATTTTGAACAAATCTTTTTAGAACATCAAATATTTTAAGCTCTTGTTTAAATTTGTGTTAGACATGCAGATGTTCGTTTTCAACAGCATTCGATTCAAAGCTGGACAAAAGGACGATTATATGGTTAACTTCAACGCCAGAATATATTTCATGTTTCTTATGCATAGCAAGATGGCCAATAAGATCACGGAAGTTCATTTCTTGAATTGAAGAATCGCAGTCATTGTGCAAGTTCGGAGTTATATTTCATTTTCAGTAAACTTCATAAATAATAAGAATTATGCGTTTATAAACTACAGATAATTGAAATGCGAATTATATCCCATGCATTTTTTAGTAGATTCGAATTCTCGACGAGTGAAAATTAAATTGAAACTCTTGTTCTGTTTTATGTTCTGCAGTTATTTCCGGCTACAGTGATAGAGCTTAAAAATTTTGAATCCTAGGGAATTGACTTGTTCGAGTTTTGAAACTTTAGTAATTTAATTTTTTAATTTTTTAATACACATACATGTATTTTTCCTTTAGGGTGATTCTGGAGGACCATTGATGGTTGAAAGAGAAAGTGGTCAGTGGGTCTTGGTTGGAACAGTCTCTCACGGAATACGCTGCGCTGACCCCAACTTGCCAGGTGTCTACATGAAAATATCTGCTTTTAGAAATTGGATTGATAAAATTATTAAATAATAAAGTACTAAAAATATCTCTTTTTATACACTGGATTGAAAAAGTAATTAATCCGGAAATATTACACGTTCTGAGATGGGTTTAAAAGTTAAAGTTTTCCTCAATTACCAATGATTGATACATTAAAATGAAATTCTTGATCTAGGCTAGCATTTACATCTTAACAAATGATCTAAAATAAAAGTTATATTTTTAAAGTATCATTAACGCATTTAAAAATGATTTTCTGTGTACTTTGATAAATAATAAATATTTATGGTTTTGAATTCTTCTAATTGGTTAATTCTTCTTAGTGCTCAATCTAGTAATGTGGAAGTTTGCTTTCTTTTTTGGGGGACTTTACTATATTTTATGCATTAAGATACTAATCATGCTTTTTTTTTCTTACTTTTACGAGAAAGTAGGCTAAAAACACACGTACATTCAAGCCCGCTTAATGGAATAGCCATTTTACCCCGAAAAATAAATTCTAACAAGCGGGATATTCCATTTTCCAGGATCAAAATAATGCATTATAGTGGTTTGGCACATTGAAAATGTATTATATTAAGCGGGATATTCTTTTAACCGATATTCTAATAAGCGGGCTCGACTGTACTTTATTTTAAGAGGTACCGTTATATTAGGTGAGTGTCGGGATAAAAAATGGGTGTATACATTCAGGCGCGCCTCAAGACTGATCGGTGCCGTCTTGCAAAGGCCCTTTGAACGCATTTATCCAGAGGCGCTCAGTTAAAAAAGTAGTCTATTACTTGGAGTGACTATTTAAAGACAAATATAATATAGAAAAAAAAATGATTTGTATTTAACTATTTTTTAAATAATTTTTTTCTTTTTTAAAATCCACACTTGAAGGTAATTATTGAAGAACTGCATATGCGTTTTTATTAAAAAAAAACATACACACACACTTTTACATAGTGAAAGAAAATAATTGAAAAAAAAACTTGAATAATCATATACTAATAAAATGGTAAACTAAATAAACGGCATGATACTATCATTTTATAATTAGGAACAAATTAATTCAATACTGAGTATTTTAGGCATTTAAAAATATACAGCTAAAGTTACTAATACTATTAACAAGCATACAGTCAATTGTAGCTACTCACCGAAAATTAGATGAACACATTAAACCTATTTACACACAATTCGCATTCGATTCAATTACAAAGTATACAATACGCACAAAGTAAGCAAAAGCAAACTATTTTAATAAAAATGAGCTCAATATCTGGCTGAAGTTATTTGTAAGTATTGAACTTCTCGGGTTTTGCTCTTAGCTAATTGATTTAAATGTATTATATGTTTGATTTTTGTAAAACATCACTTTCCAAAAAAATATATAGCGAGATTTCTAAACCTATATTAACCCATTGTGGACATTTGGTAACTTTTAATTATTATTAGTTTTGAAAACAATATCTGTGTTGTAGCTAGCTACTGAGACTGAAACCCTGTGTAAAACCTATGAAAGCTGCATTTTCTTAACCATAATATCTTATGAAATTATGCGCATTTTTTTATGTATGAAAAACCAATATGAAATTTCTGTGCTAAACTTACATAAATTCCATTGGAAAGCACCCTTACTATTATAAATCTTACAACAAGGGTCAAGGAAAAGTTTTACTTCATGTTCTTTACGAAATGTTCAAGCAGCATTACTATTTTTTTTTCCATTTTTTGAGCAAGAAATACATTTTTGTTGCCCTGGAAATCATGGGATAAGCAGCCAAAGAGTTAATAAAATGCTTAAAGCTATATAAATGTTTGAAATTGTTGACAATGATGTAGATCAGGGATTCAATTCTCCAAAATGTTTTTAAAAATGTAACTCATGCAAGAGTTTCATACTGCATTGCAAAATATAAACTGTTGTTTTGACAGTATAATACTGGCAGCAGAGGTTCCAGTTTAAAACCGTAAAAGCACAGTAATAAACTGTTAAACTAGCTATTTTACGATTTGTTATTTATTTATTATATGATTTCTTTTAGGAATCGGAAATAAGTCCAAATGTACACACTAAAATTAGCACACGTTAAAATTACGGCCGACTCTCAATTGTTTCGAAGTAATATTAAAACTAAAATAGTATTCCCTCACCACGCAAAATAGATTTTACCACTTTACCGTAAATAACTATGTTCAAAATTAAAGAAAATGGAAAGCAGGCTAAAAAAGTTAAAGAATAAATAAATAAACCTACCTGTACAGGAAAATACACACAAGCACGTATTTTTTACAAGAAACAACTCAAAAAATGTACGAAAAAGCAAAATAACATTTTCAGCTCTAGGTATTCAAAACCTGATACCAGAAGTTTTGACTGCATTGACAAGGATGCGAGTATTGGCAGCAATCTGGATGAAATACAAGCACATAAACGAAATGATTTTGTTAGCAGAAGAGTAATGATATAATTATTGGAAAGGAAATATTTATAACATAAAAAATATCATGAAACATTTCACAGAAATTTATAGTTAGTAGAAATTCTTTCTAATTGCTGAATACCAAATTTTCATAAAGTTCATATCTACACAAATTCCTTTTGAGTGTTATTAAATGTGTGCTTCACAACCTCTTATTGACACTGCTAAGTACACTGAAGCTGTTACAGTGAAAAACATGAACTATTTATGTACACCACATAGTTAAAGAAAAAGGTGATACTCGATACATCGTTAATTAAAAATAAATCTAATTTGTATAGGTGTATTTAAAATATAGCGAACTACACTAGACAGCAACTTAACTTGACACTGAAAGTCACTACGGGCGGAGCCAATAAGAGCTCACAAGCAGTCAGCGATCTCCTCTAATTCGCCAAGTAGGCTGTGACGTTCTATCTAGCTCGTTTTTCATAGGCTAACGTCACTCTGATGTCACGATGTTTTTGTCAAGAAAAGTTGCAGTGTAGTATAGTGAAACATTTTTCTCTAGTTTCCTGTATAGCGAAAATTGGGATCATAGCAATTCATATAATTTTTAAATACCATGCAAAGTTTTATTTCAAATCTTAACTTTATTTCGAGTTTAATAACTATTCTGACGTACCAATGTGTTTTGAAAAAGAAAATATTTTATCTTATCAAAATTAACACTACTCTGAATTAAAGATAACTAACTATTCTAACATTTTACGTCTGTCTAAATATGGCTGTCTGACATAATTGTTTAAGGTTCTTCGCAAAAAAAAAAAAATATTTAAAATACAGATAGGTTAAAAAGGCATTACGTAAAATATCTAAGACAAATACATTGCTCTAAGCTCCTTTCATTTTATGAACGAATTGCAAAAGTAAAATTGGAAAACCAAGTAATTTTGCACGAGTCGTTACTTTCCGAAACTAAAATGTTGACCTAAATAAGTGTCTGTTATATGTAAATATTATGTATGAGCAAATATACAAATGCATTTATGTTTTATGTATGATAACGTGAAGCTGTCAATAGAAGCAAAAACGTGTTAAAAATCATGAAAAAGACATGCTACTTATTGTACTACATTCACCAGAAGATACGAAGTAAGGAATAGCAATTTGTTGCGCCTCCTATGCTTAACCCATTTTATTCCAAGCATTGAAATTTTGTAAAATGTTTGATTATTTTTATTAAAATATGCTTGAACTACATTCACTAAGACACAAAAAAGTTTCATGCATGAAAAATAATATTTTATTACCAACATAAAATGTTGCGTATAAGCATCACTGTCCGAATGGTTGTGCTTACTATATTTATGTGAACCATTGTATACAAGTAAAATTTATATTTTTGAAAGGAAAATTTCAAAACTTTTGGGAAGTAAATGTACTTGGTATTTGGGGCACAA
>JAXGGA010020374.1:0-18397 GCA_038373865.1 Uloborus plumipes | reverse complement strand
AAACTTATGCTGCTGGTAGTATTATGAGTACTCAAACACAGAAATAAAATAATATTGCTGAGTCTCTCTTCCTTCATAAAAATTTATGATCTTAAAAATGACCAATTTCTACGTTTTTTCCTAGTTTTTAGAGAAAGATTTTGACCAACTTTCTTACAAGATAGGAAAATTTAAAGAAAGTGTATTTAAAGGAAATTTTATGCTGAACACACTGGTTTTTAAATTATTTTAATATCTTTAAAAACGACTTGGCAATAAAATTTTTCGCAAACCCTGTTTTTCTATCAAATTTGCCAAATCGCCATTTTGAAATGGCTGCCAAATAAATATAACATGTAAATTTTTTTCAATTGCAGTTTTGTTTATGTCTACCTATAGGTAATCCATGATAAAAGAATCAGGAAAATTAAAAATATTGAGCAACACGACTGGGTGATTTGAAATGGATTGACCCTACAGTAAAATTAGCAAATTTTACACTTTATTACAGTAAAATTAGCAAATTTTACACTTTATTACAGTAAAATTAGCAAATTCTACAGTTTATTACTATAAAATTAGCTGCATTATACAGTAAAAACAACGTTTATTTTTTACAGTGTACTTAAGTAAGACAACCATAACCAAACTCTAGAAGGTTGCTACTGATGTATCTGGGGAAGTTTGTAATTTTCCAAATCGAATTCCTCTGTATTTTTCTGTTAAGGTCTTCTAACAATTTGACACCATGATTCTTCCTACAAAATTTTTAGTTCTTTTAATTGGCACGGGGTCAAGTTGTTTGCGACAGTTGCATACTTAAAGCTATATACAGGCCCCGTGGCAACTTTTAAGTGAGTAAGCGCTCCTGCAAAATTGGAACTACCTTAAAAAGAAGGAAAGAAAGAAATAAAAAAAATGTTGAAATATAGTTACAAGGTATTATAGTTTTCTGGAGTCGAACGTGATAATCCGGGCTTTTAATTCCTGACTTTATGCTCGAAAATTAACAATAGACTAAGAAAACACAAGCACTGTACTTAAAAATAGTTTTGGACAATAATCACAAATTTATCATGAAACATTTTGATAAAGGTACAGCTTGTTAAATGACATTAAAGTATTCAGCAACTGTTTCGGTTGCTCTTAGTTTTTCCCCTAAAAACCTGAGATGTTTCCAGATTTTGCTAGTAAAAAAGTCGTTTAAAAATGTAAGTCAAACGAACTTGACAGTTTTAACAAGATATAGAATTAGCAAAAAAAGCACACAAATGTTGTTTTTATTTTCTTTCCGCTGAAAAAACTTCTTGATTGTCTAAATAAAAGAAAGGTAATCGCATTGTAGAAAAATAACTGGGCTCAGTTATGCTATTTAGTATGTTAAAAAAAAATGCTTTAAAGTATGAAGTAGAGTTTTTTTCCTCGTTTAACACACTCGCAAAACCAAACAAACAGCACAAACAAAGAAGTGGTTAAAAAAAGTTTTAAAAGCAAATGCAAGTAAATATATTTTGTGACTTCTAGTCAATTGAGGTGGATAAAATTTTTCAAGGAAAAAATAAAAGCGAAGGGTAACAAGCAAAAGGTAAATATTTCATTTAAACGTGGCATCTTAGGCTTCGTTGTTTTTTTTTTCTTTTGAAAATAAAATCAGGAATAAAAAAACCCTTTAGTATTGTTTTAATATATTTATTCTAGGCAGTTAACTAAAAAAAATCAAATACACATATTTACTGATGATTTATTGTTAGTAATTGGAAAAATATTCTTGAAAACATGTTTAACTTCTAAGCTTCGTTTTCAAATCAACTACTTAAAAAAATTCGTTAACTCTTGATCTATAAAGTATTATACTTATTTAGGTTGTTCTCGTCTTGCGCTAAAGTACGTTGTTATCTGAAATAGAGATTTAAAGTAATATATTTATCTTACTATCATTACATATTTTTGAAAAACTAGGATATTCCGCCCTTTGGTAGTCCCCAAAGAAGATCGCAATCTTGATGGGCTCATACATATTAGAATCGCTTGTTGTACTGTAGTTAAAATTAAGTTTTAAACTTCACGTTATTTAATCCAGTGACTCTCAACCGCTGGTCTGACGGTTCGGCACCGGTCCACGAGAAACATTGACCTGTCCTTAAAGATTTTTTCCAGTCTGTGTAAAAAAATAAATAAAAATATCTTGTGTAACAATACGTTAATTATAAACATACTTTTTATGGTTGTTTTCAAACATCCATTTGCAATAAATCTCAAATGAAACTGAACGATAAAAAACTACAAGACATACAAAAACAAGAACTCTCAACCAGCACTGTAAGAACTACAGACCTATGGCTTCTTCATTGTGCTACTGATAAGACTGTTTGTCAATTTTGCGGGGTAGCAGTTTTCAGTTAAGTTTGCAGTTAATTGTTTTGTTGCTGAGTCTAGATTTGAATTATTGTTGCAAATTTTTTTGTATTGTGAAACTTGTAAAATGATAATGTTCTTGAAAACCTTTTTACTTAGACAAATGTGAAAATGGATAAGTGAGTTTACTTCGAAGTTGAAATAGGACAATTAAGGAACCGGGGAGTCAGATAAATCGGACTTCTAGTGATCTTATGCTTGTCTGTGAGATGTCCGAGGCTAAACTTGCATCCTTTTAGGCGTTTTGCCTGCAACTGGCTAGAAGCAGCTCACTTCATGTATCCCTACCCTAGGGGAGTCCCCTGATGAAGGCCCCAGGGTATTTCGGGAATTTTCTCTTTACTTCAGTTCTTCAATAAATTTTTCGCAAAGTTTTATACTTCTAATATATATATATATATATATATATATATATATATATATATATATATATATATATATATATATATATATATATTATATATATATATATATATATATATATATATATATATATATATATATATATATGGTGCTTCAGAAATGTATGGTAAAGAAAACTTTGGATCTTTGCTCGTCTTACCCTCTTATTTTGTGACACTATATACACTGATTATTTGTGCAAAATTTTGGCAAAAAATATATTTATATCTAGGGGTCGCGCAAACGCCTTCAAATTTCGTGATATTGAAAGAAAAAAAAAAGGGTAAATGATATCTATGGGAAAAAAGTAAACTTTGTATTTTTGTTCGTTTTACCGACTTATTTAGTGCCTCTATATAAGGGCGATTCTCTGTAACCTGGTAATTGGCTGTCCGGACTGAGTATTTTAAAAATAATTAAGTGTAATAAAGTAATTATCGATCTTAATAAATGTAAAGCATTAATACTTTGTGGCCCAATTGTATTTGGAGTGATAACAGTTTAATTTTTTTTTCTAGAAAGTATCTAAGCGCCTAAAACACAGTCTCCTGGCTGTCCCAATCCCATAGTCTAACTGTTAAAGATAGTATTTTAAAAAACCTATTAACACTACATAAATTTGGCAATTAATATTTAAAAATAGAATAATGGAGCTATATTTTTCTTATGAAATAAGGTATAATTACGCATTTCTAAAACTTAAAATTGTCATGTAAATTCTGTCCGGAGTTTCTTCAAACAGTTCCCTGTAACAAATTCAAAGCAGTAATACGAAAAAACTATAAATTTTGCAAATTCTTTTTGGCAAGAAGTTTAAAGCAATCAGTGCGAATTTGCCGAAATCGCCGAGAACGGTGTTGAAACGCTACTTTGCTTCGTTTGAGAGCCACATTTGTGATGAAAGTATGCATCAGGGTCGTTGCGAAATCAGTCCTCTGGGAAGTGATTTTATTAATGTCAATTAATTTAATTATAAAACATATTAGTTATTATGTCTACGATTTGTGCCTAAATTTATAGGTAGTCTCGTAACTAATTATGTTCCAATAGTTTTGCAGCTAGTACGCAACAAAGAGCAAAACAGTCACCTGGCACAGTCCCCTGCCCAATTATACTAGGCGGGGGACTTACCCCCTATCATGATTTATCAGAAAAACACAAACTTCAAGTGGCCCTCTTTCAAACCAAAGTAATAGATTCATTTTCTGAGCAATAGTATTATAATTATACGAACATTTCAAAATACCGTGCCCGGACGCGAATTTAGAAACACGAGTCCGTTCGCCGATCTCGCTGATGGCGCTACGATCGATTGGCGAGGAAAAACTCGCGAGAACGGATTCATCGCCAACCGCCAGAGAACAGGTGTGCGCGCCTTGTTTAAAATTTATTAATGACCGCAAGGCTGCATTCATTTGAAAATATATTTTAGAATGACATGGCTGATTCCTAAAGAAATACTAGAGACTTTTGAGATTGAAGATGATGGGACGAAGACAGGAAAAGTTGTCCTTCGTTCCGCCAATATATCCAACAATTTAGGTGCACGTGCATTTATAAAAAAATATGAATAGCTGACATGCACGAAATTTATTATTGGACTAGAAAATAATCGCCCTCAAAGGTAATTTACTTTAATGTATTTCTAATAGTATTGTAACGAAAAACTGAATTAAACATTTTTAACATCAATATTTTTGTGTTTTATTCTTATTAAATAAAGAAAAACATGTATTTATTAGATTAGATATGTATATTTATGTAATGCTTATAGTAAAATAAATTGCACTGCAAGTGTCATTGTCAAAAAATTCATAACTGAGTTTCTATTCCCATTTTTTTCTGCTCATTTCAAAATTATCAGCAAACAGAGCTGACCTAAAATTTTCCAAATTAACTTTTTTAGTTTGGTTAATAAAATTAATTGAAGTATTAATTTAATTCATCAGATTTTTTTCCCTGTTTATACACTGTTTGCCTGAAATTTATTATCAAATAAAGCTAACTTTTTGATTCTTTGATATTGAGTGAATTTTTTTCTAGCAATGCTTTTAATAAAGTGAATTGCCCTATACATTTCATTCTCTAAAATTTCATAACCAAATTTCTTTTAACTATTTTGTGCTGTTTATTTATTAGCAGCAAACAAAGATGACCTTAAAGTTTTTCGAGACCAAATAAACTTTTTTAGTTTGGTTGATAAAATTAATTGACCTATTAATTTTATGTGTTTGATTTTTTTTCTCCTGTTTATTCTCTTTCCCTAAATTTTATAATTAAACAAAGCTAACTTTTTAATTCTTTGACATTGAATGCAAAATTTTTAGCTATGCTTTTAATAAAATTAATTGCACTTTTAACTTCATCCTCCAAAAAGTCATTCCTGAGTTTTTCTTCTAATTTTGTGCTGTTAACTGATTATCATCAAACAAAGTTGAATTTAAACTGAAAATTTTTTTCAAATGAAAAATTTATTGCAATGCTGATCAGAAAATGAATTGAAATTCAAATTCAATTTACCATTAATTTATCCCCCCCCTCCCACATTGTTTTCTTTATTTTAAATTTATCAGCTAATAAAGTCAGCCTTTTATCTTTTCTACACACATTATAATATAGGATGCCATCAAATAAGGCATAAATATTGAAAGTATACAGTTCACTTTATAGCGATGATGCTTAACTTTTTTTACTAGCACCTCATATTACAACGATCAACCCATATAACATTTCAAAATGCTTAACTTTAATTTTTTTGAAATCATATTCCCGTGTGCGAATTTGAAGCACTTGTCAATTGCAAGAAGGGGAAAAAAAATGAGACAGGGTTTGAAATTGTCGCTGGGTTCAATGGTCTCGGAACAGTAATACTGAACTCGGACCACCATAAAAAAATAATCGGTGGTTCGTAGGACCACCAATTATTCTGACATTAAAAATATGTAATTAGGTATTTGGTGCTAAATTCAAGGCGCACCAGTAATGTTGTCTGTGGACCAGTATAAATTCATACTCACTGGTCTGAAGAACTAGTAGAAATTTTTAAGGACTTTATTCCCTGCGAAACTTGAGAGGTTTTTTGGGTTTACTTTAAAGTTGGGGTAATCCTTCACAATGTCAAATTTTAGTATCAAAGAGAAAAAAAAAAAAAAAAAAACTAACGTTTTCTAAAAGGATAGCAAAATTTTTTAAAACAATTTCTAAACATTCACTTTAAAATATTACAATTTTAAAAATACTACTAAAGATTTTATTCAATCATTTGAGGCTGTTTAACTATTTAAGTAGTTCAAATACTAATGATATGCTTACAAACAGCACTAAGGTATCCTTTCTGTTGACAGCTCAATTATATTGCTTGAATAACATCAGAAAATACTGCTTTCAGGTGTCACTTTAAATGAATAAAATCACTACTACTGATTTTTATCTAAGCAAGAACAGAACTATAAAAAAAAATAGCAATTGGATAAATAAAATATATCGAATGATCATTACTTGTTGCAGTACAGTTTACAAACATGATTTTAAAGAAATAAAGAATTTTTGGCTCATTCTTGATTTTTATCAAGGACATCAATGTTCTCGTACGTCTAACGAATTTAGAAAAACTGAATCCTACACAGAACTTCAAGATGTAAAGAATAAATTCAAGAAAGTACGCAGGAAATATGCTTTCAAAAAACTAATTTTGATTTCGCCCTCATTCCTCTCACCATAGAACGTATACAAATTTAACGAGGCTTCGAAACTCTATCAACAAAAGTAAATAAACAGACATGACAGCGTTACGCATGCGCAAATATCTCAAAAGCGATCTTCCTTTCTTTGGCGCGCTTGTGTTGGCAATGAATCCGTTCTCGCGAGTTTTCCCTCGCCAATCGATCGTAGCGCCATCAGCGAGATCGGCGAACGGACTCGTGTTTCTAAATTCGCTGCCCGGACAGATTTCGTGTGAAAAATGACGAGTTTACAGAGAATCGCCCACACACTGAATTATTTGCACAATTTAAAAAAAAAGAAAAAACTTACTGACCCGCAGACTTTTTTCACGAATTTTTTACCAGTCCTCTTGTCAAGAAAGGTTGAGAAACTCTGATCTAAACTATAGGTATCAAAACGAACAGTATGTTTAAAATATGAAGAAAATATATACTTAGTTTATTTGTGTTAGGTACTTTAATGACTTATAAAACCTTTTACAACACTTAAAACATAAAACTCACCAAAAGAATGTACATCCAATTATAGTCCTTTTACTGCGTATAATATCTTTTTCGCTTTAGTAAGGGAAATTTACAACCATCTTTTAAAACTACACTGTTAATTCCTTTTGTAATTAAACTTCACAGAAACTGAAACCTTGCCAGTTAAAAATATGTTCCTTTTGCTCCAGTTAATGGGTCATAATTTTTCTAAAATCTCACATAATCTTGTAGTAAAAATTACTTTAAAGATAAGAAGAGATTAATATTTTTAAATTTAATTAGCGTTAAATATTATAACAAGTGTTGCATTTTATTTTCTTTTTATCATCTCGAGGGAACATTATGCCCGTCTAATTGTTAAATGCCATAAAAGAAGTAGTTTCTAACAATTTCTAGAAAGCTTTCCTTTTGTAATTGTCTCACAAATAAGTTTCGCTGTGTGACTTAACATACAAAATAGGAGTAATCCAGTTGATATAAATTTTTCAACTTTATGTTTAAAATAACTTTCGAGTTGAAATAAAGTAATACATTCATTATACTTTACTGTTAATACTTACTGCAAGAATGTTATAAAATGTATGATAAATGCTTTTTGAAAATTTTTTAACCCATTAATGCCTAGCGTCCCTTTTTAGGGATGGTCCAAAAAGAGTCTGAATTAACCAAAAATCAACATTTCAACCAAATAATAGTGTTCAATTATTACTTTGGTATTGTTTCAATTCATTATTAACATACTCCAGCACATAACCATTGTAAACCAGTATACAAAATATCTTTGGAAAAAATGTCAGGCATTAATGGGTTAAAGCCACAAGATATCTAACTTTAATTCTGGGTTATTTCGGTTTAACCTGATGCACTATTTTACCTGTCAAATCGTGTCTATACTAGTTAACAGATAAAGCAGTAAGTAACCGTCCCTAAGCAAGGGCTAAGGCAGAAACATGCAATACACCGCCAGCTCGTTTATTCCAACCATGGACTGCAGTTTCGTGCTTATTATGCACTCATCAGCATGGTATAGGAATTAAACGAGCTGGAGCCAAAAATCCTCTTATAGAGCAAAGAGAGCCAACAAAAACTGTTAGCTTATGTAAAAATTAGATTACCAGTTAGCGACCGCACTTGGTACGTATTTTCGAGTTGTACTGTCACATTAGCTACCAGTTTTTGTTGGCTCTCTTTTCTCTATAAGAGGATTTTTGCCTCCAGCTCGTTTAATTCCTATACCATGCTGATGAGTACATAATAAGCACGAAACTGCAGTCCATGGTTGGAATAAACGAGGAGGCGGTGTATTGCATGTTTCTGCCTTAGCCCTTGCTTAGGGGCGGTTACTTACTGCTTTATACCCGAGCCTTGCCTCAAAATTTTCGAGTTGTACCGTACTGAGTGCGGTCGCTCGCTGGTAATCTAATTTTCACACTAGCTGCCAGTTTTTGTTGGCTCTCTTTGCTCTATGAGAGGATTTTTGCCTCTAGTTCATTTAATTCCTATACCATGCTGATGAGTGCATAATAAGCACGAAACTGCAGTCCATGGTTGGAATAAACGAGCTGGCGGTGTATTGCATAGTTAAAAGCTTATTAAATATCAGTGACTTTATCTTGTTGGTTTTGCGTGGTAAATGACTCTGTAATTCAAGCAATTGATGTGATGTCGTTGTCATAGTTCATATCTTAAAATCCTATCCACAGACCTTTTCTACAAGTATCTTATACACTATGTATTTAGCTTTATAATTTCGCATTATTATCTACGTTTTATTTGTGCCATTATGGTTTCTCTTCTGCTGTAACGGCTTTCTCGATGTTTTTAATACAGCTCAAAATCTTTTACTTTCATTGGTGTCACTCTTCTATGTGAGACTACCTAAAATCTACAAATTATCTAATTTTGGCTAAATATCGGGAAATTTTGAAGACCAAGTAGTCAACCTCAGGTTTTCTCGATAGCATATGGGATTTTTAGTTTGTAACAGCCTAAAACGTTTTCATTGTAAAATTTAAACGGACTTGTTTCAATGCGCGGAAGCAACAGAAAGGCGTGTATTGTTGTCACCACTTATTTTCACTTTTGTTTCTACCGCGTACTTAGCTCCAATTTCAGCAGATTTATTCAATGACTTGTTTATTAGTTTATTTATTTTTGTTTTAAAATATTTTTTAATAAAAATGGTTGTTTTGTGTTACCAGTTTGTACAGTTTTATATGGAAAATATCTTTTCTTCAAGGTTTTAGTTTAACGCCTACGCTTAATGAAGTAATAACGTATCAGTTGATGAATCATAGGAGGATTTTAGAGGATTTGAAATCCTTTATAACAGTCTTGTTCATTCTTAGGCTGTGTCCAATAGGCGTACAGGTTCAATTACTATTTTAGTAAAAGAAATTGTTATAGAATAGACCTGAAAGTAATTTGCTACTTGGCACCTGGCTACTCATAGGCGACGAAATAAAGTACTGATTTAGTTGCAGAATACTGTTTGATTTTTGATTTTTCAAAATGAGTCATTTCTATTTTCCCCTTTATGTTGATGTAAAAACGTTCACAAATGCTTGCATTGTATCCCATATTGCCAAAGGATGAGCAAAAATCCTTATTCGTCTCGAGTTTCCATTTTACTTAAAATCCTAGATCGTAGCGTAAGTGCAGATACTTCCGCGATTTTGGGTCCAAACGCAGCTTTCTTCTTATGTCAGCAATGATGACGCAGCGTATTTTGTTTCTTGATTGCTGAATAACATTGAAGTTATAAAACATTGGAGTTAATAAACAAAACATGCTAACTAATCTAGATCGACATAAGAAGAAGGAGGTGTTTAGCCCAAAGATGGCACACATGTCCCTATTTTAGCTATAATAGAAGACTTAAACTTTACTCTCAATAACTAGCAAAAGCTAAACTAGTTATGAAAGAGGAAAAGGCTTGAATGTACTTTGGATGTGATGAAAAAGAGACAGAAAAAATACAAATGAATGAAATTATGTGGTTGGGTTTCAGACCAATATTTTAGTCCACAACTTATTTATAGTGCGTTTTTTTCACAAAAAATAGTCTAAAAGTAGCAACTAATGATTAAAAAATAGTAAATGAAAAAAAGTGGTTAGTTGACTAAAAATGTGTACTGGCCACTAGCGACTAAATAAAAATGTGAATCATCAGGACTATTATTTTCATTTTACGATTCATTAATTCATTTCCCACCACGAAAAATTTAAAAAAATGACAAAAGGTTCACTACAACTTCAAACAGAACAGTTAGAAAACAAATACAGATAAAAGAATGTGTAAAAAGATTCCATATGTATACTTTACAGGAAATATACTGCAAAAAAAAAGTAATGGATACTGTGCCTTTAGTATGTTGTTTTAGATTGAGAACGGATCTGATGTAGGTAGTCGTTGTAATTAAGTCACAATTTTTGCAAAATGGTTACCTTTCTGGTATATATAAACATGTATACGTTCTAATTATATTTAAATGTAATTATAATAGAAGAAAAAAAGACGGTTTATCCGAGTGTATTTCAGTTTATATCAACGTGTGTATCTTAAAACAGAAAGAAAAAAGTTCATTATTCGCCAAGGATTTTTTTAATTAAAAATGTCCTTCGTTGAACAAAAAATGTCATTTTGAATTTCAAGCACGAAGAGATTGTTTTTACTTCTTGTAACTTTCCCTCTGAAACTTTTTCAGTTAAAAAGTTCGGTTCTAGTTTTAAAGAAAGTTGATTAATGAAGTGATCTTTGTATTCTTGTAAAAAATATCGGTAAAAGTTTCTGTTAAAAGTTTTCTTTCGTATCTGAAAAAATCAACTAATGAGAAAGATTTATTGTAGCTTATAAGAGGTCTCCATGAGAAATAGAAATCCTGCCATTTTTAATCATTTTTTTAAACAATAAAAAAGAATTCATGAAAAGATACATGATTGAAAATCCGGATACTTTAAATCTTCTATCATGAGGACTTTACAATTTAATATGGATATTTTATTGCTTCTAATTATTTCTTTTCACGCTTGCTTAACTAATAGTGAAGTAAGCAGAGAAACGTTTAGGAATAAATTTTCCAGAGTTGGTGTATTTAAATACAGTTGTAATTGAAAATAGTGTGCGGTTTTAAAAGTATTAATTTAAGACTTTATTGATTAGAAAAATTATAACTTTTTGCTTTTTTTTGTAAATTGTACACATGTATTTTTGTTAAAGATTTTTAGTTTCAGGACGTAACACTGAAGGTAAAATAGTAGTAAACAGAGAAGTTTATTCCACCATGAAGAGGTTTGTGCAACTATTAAACTCGTGTATGCAACTTAACACTTTTATTTTTCAACCTTGGTTAGACATTTCGCTCAAATGAAAAATACGTACTTCCAACTTTCCCAATGTGAACACAAACTTTGACTGAATGGAAGGAAATGTTTTTTAGTCTATTACCTGCGTAGCTCTTCTGGTAAGTTGACCTCCAACATAGACACTGTTATTCCTCTTTTTGGGTAATAGGAAAGGATAATTGGCACTGAATTGTGTTGGGTAACTTTCATTGACATTTTGCAAAAGAATTTCAAGTCAAATCCGTGGCAATTACCCTTTCTTATTACTCGAGAAAGAGGGAAACACAGTCAATGCCGGATGTCAACTTATAGGAGGAGCACTATAATTTCTCCAAGAACAAGCACACGGAAAGTTTGGATTCTGATATTTAACAATCTTGTATTGGTGCATGTACTCTAGTGACGATGACCTACATAGCCAATGTTTTTGGGTAGCTTCTTTAATGCACGTACTATAAAAACGGCCCAGTGTTACTGCGAAAGATACGTAGGAGTTATAACTGCCTGTTTTGATATCTA
This sequence comes from Uloborus plumipes, assembly GCA_038373865.1. Lineage (NCBI taxonomy): Eukaryota > Metazoa > Arthropoda > Arachnida > Araneae > Uloboridae > Uloborus > Uloborus plumipes. The sequence continues at coordinate 6,530 of JAXGGA010020374.1, read as the reverse complement.
ATCGTTCAGAACTTGATTTTCAATTCAAGTGCACTGAATATTTAAATAAATAACTCCTTAATTTTAAATATCATCTTTTATTTATTCATTTATTATTTTTTAAGAAGAGGGAAAAACAACTCTAAAATGGTATCATAGCAATAGTGAAAAAATCAACAGGTTATATTTTATGCGAAAGAAATTGTAAACTATTATTGAAAGTGGTGTAAAATGCAGGGTAACTCTTTCTCACGAGGAGTTGAGCTACAGATTAGTTTAACAAACTCATTTAATACTTTTAACACATTTCAAAATTTTATACTGTTTGAAAATGTCTTTAGATTTTTCTAATTTTGTCTTTTCTTTTAGGTAAGTGGAATTGAACTTTCTTTCTTAAAGCAATTTAAAGAAAGCTAATTTCATTAGGTGAGTGGAATTACTTTTACACTTTCATTATTGCTGGCGGTCCTGGAGCAGCAATTGCTTTTGCTTCAGGATTCAGTGAAAATAAGAAGAGAAACTACTTGAAATTTCTATCTAAGTGATTAAAAAAAAACCTTTTAAAGTAAGAGACATTGTTTATAGTTGTAAAAGCTTTTTATGTTCGTAATACCTAACTTAATTACAGATGTAATTACTTTTTTGTAAATCGATTAAGTAACGAAGTTATTGTGCTAATCTCGAAGAATATTAAGTGTTCTTTTATGATGGATTTCAGGCATTGTTGTTATAGTATTGGTGTTGATGCCTTTGATGTAAAATTTTTCCTTGTGGAAATATACAATTTTCAATGCAGTAATCTCCATTTTTAAAATCACTGTTTTATAAAGTGAACTGCTTTTGAAAATTAAATTTTCAGGAACCGAATCCTGACAATATCAAAACATGTTAAAACCATCCCTTAATAGAAAAAGTATTATAAAATCAAGCTTTTTGGAACCACATGCAAAAATTTGTAAAACGTGTTAAGTTGAATAGTGCTACAGACATAATGTATTCCAAAGTTCTGTAGCACCAGTAAGTGGACGAATGTCTCGGAAGCAGTGACGTCATTTCAAGTTTTCCAGGGGGAGGGGGAAAGGGTAAAAACACAATACAATTTCACCAGAAAACAACAAAAAACACGCCCACCTATATGAAAATACACTGATTTTTCAAAGTCGGGGGGGGGGGGGGGATGCAGCAATTGAACCCCCCCCTGCCCCCTAAATGACTGGCCTCCTCGGAAGATGAAGAAATCGCATTGCCAAATTTGTCCTCTTACATATATGCCAGAAAAGCACCTGATGTCATATGTTGCTATTTAGAGCAAAGAGGAGATGATACTTCGAACTGGTCCCAATACCATGAAATCCATCTGTTATATTTTTCCCCCATCTTTTATTCTTGGACACATCTTTCAAGTAGCTTCCGAAGCTTCTGCCATTACCTCTGCAAAAGAGAAACGCCCTCTTGAAAGTGTTTTTTTTTTTTTTTGACTTTGGAGGCATAAAGAAGATATTAGGGGCTAAATCAGAGCTATAAAGGCGGAAATATGCAAAAAACAAACCTCAACTTCAGATTTAAAGAGCAACGGATTGTTTGTTCACCACTCGCTCCCAGTTATACATTGACAGCGAAATTTTTTGTACTTCGATGGCGGCCAAGGTCATATTACTGACGTTATTATCCTTAAATTTTTGACATTCATTCTTCACCTATCCCACTACATATACATTATTCGTTTTCTGTGGGTTAATGTTTTATTTACCTGGGAAAAAAAAATCAGTCATAATTGAACAATCTACGTACATATTTCATGAAACACAACGGGGAACACGCAGAAAGGGGGTTGGGGGTCATAATACAATCTGTGCCATTCAAAAGTTTAAAGGGGGTGTTTTTGTAGGTTTTCTCTCTTTTTTTTTTTTTTTGGTCTTTTGCGCTTTTCAGAGGTTTTTTACAGTATTTTGGTGTGTAAACTAGTGCTCTTAAAGAGCCCATACTTCTGAAAAATCAAGTCAAGATTGATTAATGGATGCCTTAAAATGAAATTCAGATTAAAATTTGAGAGGAAACATCTTGCGAACTTAACACTTCCTTCACTTTGTAAATGAAAAAAAAAACGAGTTTTTATTTTTATTCTTCTAACGAAACAAAAACGAGACATTAATCCGGAAAAGAAATAGTTATATCAAATTCAACTCCGCTTAATCCAAAAAGTTTCCACGGTTTGAAAGAAATTTTCTTTCTTAAATTCAGAAAATGTTAAGATTGATAGAAAAGAGAAGGAAGCGTATATTCAAATTAGGCTTATCAGAAACTTTTCTTATTTAACTTATTCAGCTTAAAGCATTTTATTTTTATGAAAAACGTAGTTTTCCTCGTTTATGTAAAGGAACAATGTGCGTACGATATCGTTCGAGTTGGAAAGATTTCTACCGAAAATTTTTATATTTCTTGAGGTTGATGCAAGTTCTAATTGAAAAAACATAAAGGGGATTATTTCTTTTGATCCTTTTTTAAAAATTTCACTGTAAGACGTTTTGAATTACTTACCCGAGAGAATTGAGAGAAATAGTTTTTTTTTTTTTTTTTCATAAAATTGGTAAAAGATTAAAACTTTCGCAGCATTAAAAAAAAGTTTTGGGGTAATAATATGCTTCTAGTTTTTATTGCTCATTTGTATTTCATTTTATAAACTCGAATGTTGATAAATTACGCACAAATAATTATGCAACATACATATATTTTTAAAGTTGCGCACATTGAAATAACATATTGTAACGAGTCCGTTGCACCTTCAACTTTCTTCAAATGAGCATTCCAATCTTGAGGAAGTAACTATAAATTTATTTACAAGTATTTACACTATTTACAATATGAGCAGGAAACAATTGCTAAACATCCAGCAATTAGGTAGCAAAACAGTACACTGTACTCTCAACAGTAACTCAGCACCACGTATCAAACGTGAACAGTAATTAAGCAATTACAAAAGCAAAACAACCATTCGCCAAGCGAACGAAAACGAGTCACCAGATCAAATCTGAAAACAACTGACTAACTAAAAACTGTGTTTAAGGCTATTTATACACGGAAAGAAGCTTCTAGCAAAATCCGGAGCATTCTGGTCATTCATAAATTACATATTCCATTCAAGAAAACGCTAGAAATAAAAGAGAAAAAAAAAAAACTACGCGAAAATGTCTTCATGCTTATCAAAGTTAGGGCAAGTGTAAAAACTACAAAGTGTTACAGGGCCGGTATACTAGTGATAAAGGTGATATCTTCAGATACTTTTGCAACATGACGTCAGATAAAACCAAAACTAATGAAAATGATGCAAGGCAGTAAAAACAACAACTATTTACAAGATTTGTAACATTGCCCCCTTCCCAAGGACTGCACGTCCCGGGCAGTACAATCCCCAGAAAGGAAGCAAGGGAAAACTTACAGATACACACATTACATGATGACCAATCATAAACATGATAAACAATAACAATGAGAACATGAAAGAAACACTAACATTGATAAAGTCATATTACAGACAATTAAATGCAAAAGTTATTTACAAAATTTACAAACAAATTACCATGGTAGCTTTAGATTTATTTTACGAACTATGGCCACAGTATGGGGCTAGCCGATCATAATGTACAACCCTAGGTTTTGAATGTGATGACTTATGGATCCTCACTACGACGTCGTTCAGCCGGTGAAGGACTGTGTAGGGTCCATCCCAATGCGACTGCAATTTGGGTGACAGACCTTTACGTCGGACGGGATTCCATAGCCACACCTTGTCACCTTCTTGAAAGTCATGGCCAGTGGACCTTGTGTCGTATCGGGTCTTCATTTTCTCCGTCGCGATGTTGATTCGCTCCCGTGCGAAGTGATGAACGTCCTCCAACCGGGCCTGGAGATCCTGGACGTACTCCTCAGGCGATGAAGGCGCATCTGGAGGGAGACCGAAGACGAGATCACAAGGTAGCCGAAGCTCTCGGCCGAAGAGCATTTGTGATGGGGAATATCCGGTGGTCTCGTGGACAGCACTGCGGTAGGCCAGCAGGAACAGAGGAAGTTTCTTGTCCCAATCCTGTTGATTTTTGGAGACCATAAGCGAGAGATTATTAAGGATTGTCCTGTTGAATCTCTCCACCATGCCGTCCGATTGTGGGTGTAGTGGTGTCGTTCGAGTTTTCTCAATTTTGAGGATTTTACATAGGCCCTTAAACACAGCAGAGATGAAGTTCCTTCCCTGGTCAGAATGGATCTGCAAAGGTGTCCCATATCTCGAGATCCAATGCTGGACTAGAGTCTCTGCTACAGTGGTAGCTTCTTGATCCGGAATGGAATATGCTTCGGGCCATTTGGTGAAATAGTCAATGGAAACGAGGATGTATTTGTTCCCCTCAGTAGTTTTCGGTAGAGGACCAAGAATGTCGATCCCGATTCGTTCGAAAGGAGCTCCTACGTTGTAAAGATGTAGCTTCCCGCGGCTTCTTCTCTTCGGTCCTTTACGGGCAGCACAGGCGTCACAAGAATGACACCACTTCTCCACGTCATCCTTCACCTTGCTCCAGAAGAAGCGCTCTCGAACCTTGTGGAGGGTTTTCAGGATACCAAAGTGTCCTCCAGTCGGACTACTGTGCAACTCCTTTAGAACGTCTGGAATTCTTGATCTGGGAAGGAGTAACTGCCATTTGAATGCTTTACCATCGTCAGATTCCCATTTCCGATACAGGACGCCATTTCGCAACTGGAGAGATTTTCATAGAGCCCAGTATCTTTTCGTTGCAGGACTGTAGATAGAAATGTCTTGCCAGCTAGGTCGCCGACTGTCTTTTTCCATTAACTCTATGATAGGCTTTAGGTCTGGGTCTTCAAGCTGATCTTTTCTAACTTGGTCGTCACTCCATGGATCAGGATCTGAAGATGATGAAGTAGCAGTAACTTGACAGGCAGTAGGGATTGTCGTCCCGTACTGTTTCTCAATTCGGGAGCAATAATGGCAGTTCTCGGAACAAGGTCTTCTTGATAATGCGTCAGCATTACCGTGTGACAAACCTTTTCGGTGCTTAATCTCGATGTCATATTCCTGGAGCCGCTGTATCCACCTGGCTACCTGGCCCTCTGGATTCTTGAAATTCAAAAGCCAAGTTAAAGAGGCATGATCAGTCCGGAGCAGGAATTTACGGCCGTAGAGGTAATGATGGAAATGTTCTACAGCTTTAACTATGGCGAGCAATTCCTTTCTCGTGACACAATAATTTCGCTCCGACTTGGATAAGCATTTGCTCCAGTAAGCGATGACATGTTCGTTACCGTCTATTTCTTGAGATAAAACAGCTCCAACGCTCTCGTGGCTCGCATCAGTGTCAAGTATGAAGGATTTTTCAGGCTGAGGATAAGAGAGAATAGGCGTTGATGTTAAAGCCTCCTTCAGCTGTAGAAATGCATTCTCGCATTCTTTGGACCATTCAAATTTTTGTTTGCTCTCCGTCAGCTTATGCAAAGGTCGTGCAATGTTGGAAAAACCCTTCACAAACTTCCTGTAGTACGTGCAGAGTCCCAGGAAACTTCGCAGCTGATGGACATTTTCGGGGCGGCTCCAACTCTTGACTGCAGATACCTTATCTGGATCTGTTCGTACACCTTCGGAAGAGATAATGTGACCAAGGTAGTTCACCTCACGGCGGAACAAATTACATTTGGACGGGCTTAACTTCAGGTTGGCTTCCTTTAGCTTTTGCAGCACCTTCCTAAGATTAACCAAATGTTCCTCAAAACTGCGTCCTATGATTATGATGTCGTCCAAGTAGACAAGACAGGATTCATAAGAAAGTCCTCGTAACACTGACTCCATAAGACGCTCGAACGTGGCTGGTGCATTGCAGAGGCCGAACGGCATCACTTTAAACTGCCACAAGCCTTGTCCGGTTGTAAACGCCGTCTTCTCTCGGTCGTCGGGGTGTATCTCCACCTGCCAGTAGCCGCTCTTTAAATCCAGGGTCGAAAACCGCTTGTGTCCGGAAAGGGTGTCCAAAGTGTCATCGATCCGTGGAAGAGGGTAACTGTCCTTCTTGGTGATGTCATTCAGGCGTCGGTAGTCAACACAAAATCTGGTGGAGCCGTCTTTCTTTCGGACCAAGACGATAGGGGATGCCCAAGGACTGGATGAGGGTTCGATGACGTCATTCTCCTGCATCTCTTTTACGAGGATCTCAACCTCTTCCTTCTTGGCGAACGGTAGTCGTCTTGGATGCTGCTTGATAGGGGGATGATCTCCAGTGTCGATCCTATGCTGCGTTAAACTCGTGCGACCAACATCTTCGGATGTAGATGAAAACACCTGCTTGAAGTTGTCCACCAATTTTTCCGCAGCGTATCTTTGATCCTTCGATAATGGTGCACTCCCAATTAATTTCGAAGTCAATGACTCGGAAGACATAGTCTCGGAGGAATCAATTCTTCTGATGATGCAGTTTACGGGAGTACAAGTTGCCAACACTTCTCCTTTCCTAATATTCCTCTGTCTTTCATTTACATTGGCGACTCTCACAGGA
>JAXGGA010020373.1:0-18398 GCA_038373865.1 Uloborus plumipes | reverse complement strand
TAACCCTTTCAGTGCCATTTTTTTCTGAGAAAAATATAAAATAAGTACTTAAATACATATCAGTTATATTGCAAATATTGTTAAAATTCTGAAAAAGGAAGAAAATTACACTGAATTGTCAGTGATATCAAGGAATACCAGCGGGACATGCATTCACAATAATACACAGCATATTTAGCCCATAGTGTCATTTGAAACTGCGGGACATATATGTCCCGTTGGTAGCGAAAGGGTTAAAGTAATGATGTAAAGATTTTTAGATTGATAAAATAGCTAATTAATAGTTCTTAAAACATTTAAACAAAACTACTTTAAAAACTGGATTTAACTTTTAATACTTTTAACTTTTTTCATGGCATAACAAGTTAATTTAAAAGAATGAGAATTAATTTTCATTAAATTTATTAATTTAATTTTTATTAAACTTGACTAATGAGATAACTAATTGATAGTTTTTAAACATTTAAACAAAACTTCATTAAAAACTGGATGTAAGTTTTAATGTTTGTAACTTTTTTCACGGCATAATAAGTTAATTTAAAAGAATGAGAATTAATTTTCATTAAATTTATTAATTTAATTTTTATTAAACTTGATTGATAAGATAACTAATTGATAGTTATGTAAACATTTAAACAAAACTACTTTAAAAGCTGGATTTAAGTTTTAATATTTAACTTTTTTCACGGCAAAACAAGTTAGTTTAAAAGAATGAGAAATAATTTTCATTAAATTTATTAGTTTAATGTTCATTAAACTTGATTGATAAGATGCATAAATTTTATTTCATATTTTTCAGGATGAGAAACCTTATACGTTTATAAAAAAATCTCAATAACCACTGTATTTGAGTCATAGACAGGTTTTTGACGTTTTCGACGTTTTTGACAGGTTTTCGACGGGTTTTTGACAGGTTTTCGACGTGTCATGTCAAAAACTGGTTTTTGACGTCAAAAACCCAACCCTGCCACAAATGGATTGCAGGGGTCACTTATCTTTAAAAATGATCAGCTTGTAAAAATATATAGAATATAAAAGTAAAATGTACTCAATATCTACATGTTGCATCTTCCAATTAAAACTATTATGAATTTAAAAAGTTTAAGTTTTGTAAGATGTAATTCCATTACCGTTGACATAATTCCGTTGCTTCTATTTAAATTGCAAGTTAAGATGTTAATTAATGATTATATTCTCAGCAACAACAATTTTTTATTATATAGCATGTGGTCAACTTACACAACAGAAAAAAAAGTAAAATCATGATTTACATTCACAGTAATTTAAATTAGACTCAGCATCACTTTTAACTTTGTCTCTTTTCTGTAATTTTGTTACCAAGCATTAAAATTAAAATATATATATACAGGGTGGTCCTAAACTCATGGTACAAACTTTTAGGGTAGGTCAAGGGCATTGTAACAATGACTTTTTGTATAGGAATGTATAGTCGCAAGTGACGCGGTGAGTCGTAAACAAGAGAAATAAAAGGAAAGAAAAATGGAGGGATCAGTTGGTATCATTGCCAGTAGAGGGCAGTAGATGTCCAGCCGCTGTTGAATATGATGCATCGCAATGAGGAAAAGCGCCATTCTCAATTGTGCTGCCGTAGAAGATGGGTGACTTCACGAATTCAGAAAAAGCAGACATGCATTACATGTACGGTCGTGCAAATGGTAACGGCAGAGCTGCGTTACGAATGTATCGCGAGGAGTATCCTGATCGCCGAATGCCGGATCACAGAATTTTTCAACGGTTGCATCGTCAACTTTGTGAAACAGGTGGCTTCGGCGTCAACAGACATGACACTGGTCGATTAAGAGCTGTACGCACTCCAAGGCTGGAAGAAACCATCTTGAACATTGTGGCTGATAGACCAGAGTCAAGCACAAGAACTGTTGCACATAACGTAGGTGTGAGTCATCAGACTGTAGGCAGAGTGTTAAGCGAAAATCGCTTACACCCCTTCCATTTTCAGAAAGTACAAGCATTGAATCCCGCAGATTATCCTCTCCGCGTGAACTTCTGCCAGTGGATGATGCAGAAATGCGCATTGCAGCCGGATTTCGTAGATCATGTGCTATTTACAGATGAAGCCACATTTTCACGCGAGGGTGTCTTTAATGCGCACAATTCCCATGTGTGGGCAACCGATAATCCACATGCAACGCGTCCACATGCGTTTCAACAACGTTTCTGTATTAATGTGTGGGCTGGTATTGTGCACGACTTTTTGATTGGCCCATACTTGCTACCCACGCGACTAAGTGGCGAAAGCTATCTTATTTTTCTGAAGGAAGTGTTACCACAACTGCTGCATGATGTTCCGATCGCCATTCGTAACCGCATGTGGTTTCAGCACGATGGGGCGCCAGCACACTTCAGCATTAATGTTCGGAATTATCTGAATACCACGTTTGGTGCTCAATGGATTGGGCGTGGTGGACCAGTCCCTTGGCCGCCCCGATCTCCCGATTTATCGAGCCTCGATTACTTTTTCTGGGGACATTTAAAGAATCTTGTTTATGAGACTCCAGTTGACTCAGATGAGGATCTCGTCGCTCGCATATCTGTAGCTGCTGCAAGTGTGCGTGAAATGCCAGGCATCTTTGAACGTGTACGCCAATCGCTCCACCGACGCTGTCAAGCATGTATCGCTACTGGTGGACGCAATTTTGAACACTTAATGTAAATATGACAATTGTCAACAACGCTTTGAATAAAATCTTTGTTTTTCCTTTCGGCTGTCATTTCCCCTGTTTACGCCTCACCACGTCACTTGCGACTATACATTCCTATACAAAAAGTCATTGTTACAATGCCCTTGACCTACCCTAAAAGTTTGTACCATGAGTTTAGGACCACCCTGTATATATAATCAAGATTAACAGTTTAAAGTCTGCAAATTAACTAGCGCATTTATTGCAGCTAAAAATCAATTGCAAATATGAATATCAAAAAGAGACAATAATAGCTCATGAAGAGTAACTGTGCATAAATTGGAGTAACAGAAATAAATAGAACAACAATGAGAAACATCAGGAAAAACATTTAAAACTACTTGAAATTTAAAACTAACATGTAAAACATAAACATGGGTAATGCGCTGCTTAATCTTCAGAGGGCAGGAGCAGCATATAGATTTTTTAGATTTAGCTTTGCAGGTTTCATGAGTGTTTGTTTGAAATAAGTCAGCAGTGATTAATAAACTTGATTAGCTTTTGCTTTTTAATCTTTGAAAGATTAAGAACTTTAAAAGTATAAAATTTATGCCACTAATTTATTTTATAATGTTTGTACTGAATTTGAATTTAAAATGCTGACAAATTACAATCCAATGCACCCTGCCCTTACCTGGAAAGCAAAAAAACGTGCACATACCCAAAATAATTCAATTCCATTGTCCAAGAGGCAGTCCTTTTTCGTTCCACTCTAACACTCCGTGTCTGCTCACTTCCAGTCAACACCGCTCAGCAGTAGAGTTTAGGTGCAGCCTATCATAAAAGCTGGGAGCACGGTTTGTTGCCAATATGCAGTACTTGGGGAAGAAACTAGTTTCTTCCCCAAGTACTGCATATTGGCAACAAACCGTGCTCCCAGCTTTTATGATAGGCTGCACCTAAACTCTACTGCTGAGCGGTGTTGACTGGAAGTGAGCAGACACGGAGTGTTAGAGTGGAACGAAAAAGGACTGCCTCTTGGACAATGGAATTGAATTATTTTGGGTATGTGCACGTTTTTTTGCTTTCCAGGTAAGGGCAGGGTGCATTGGATTGTAATTTGTCAGCATTTTAAATTCAAATTCAGTACAAACATTATAAAATAAATTAGTGGCATAAATTTTATACTTTTAAAGTTCTTAACCTTCAAAGATTAAAAAGCAAAAGCTAATCAAGTTTATTAATCACTGCTGACTTATTTCAAACAAACACTCATGAAACCTGCAAAGCTAAATCTAAAAAATCTATATGCTGCTCCTGCCCTCTGAAGTTTAAGCAGCGCATTACCCATGTTTATGTTTTACATGTTAGTTTTAAATTTCAAGTAGTTTTAAATGTTTTTCCTGATGTTTCTCATTGTTGTTCTATTTATTTCTGTTACTCCAATTTATGCACAGTTACTCTTCATGAGCTATTATTGTCTCTTTTTGATATATATATATATATATATATATGGATTGTTTGTGAACTATTTTAAATGCAAATTTTATTTATTGTGCATACACTTGTTACACATGCAAAATATGATAAATTTATAAAAAATAATAACTTCGTCTAATTCCAATAAAAACTTTATAATTTTTTTCTGATCTGTAATTCCGTTACCAAAGAATTGCCTCTGACTGAACATTAGACACATTTAATTATAAAAAATAAATGTGTTGATTACAAAAATATACATAAGTAAATACATTACTTATACTTATACATAAACAGTGAATATTTAGTTTATGTATTTTTACCAGAAAGCAAGTAAATAAAAATGGGTAATTACCCGACTTAAAAATACTCCTCTTCAATACATAAGGAGTAAAACTTGTTTTTTAAAAATCTGATATGTTTTTCAATAAAAATAATTTTAATCGAAATATATGTATAAATATTAAAATATACACATACCTATCTTTCTATGTCGTCCTTCTTTCGCCCTGTTGCCAATGAACTGGCCTCCAAAAAGTATTTGGCCTAGGGCCTTGTAATATCTTAATTGGACCCTGATGATACCTTTGTGTTATTGTCTTTCAATTTTATTAATTTTGGGGATTTTATTTTTTAATCTGAGGAATAGTTTAATTGGCATCTGTGAATATTAATAACCAATACGAGTTATTTTAAAACTCAATTCAAAAGAGAAGCTATCCATTATTTTGAATCATCTGACATTTGGGTCAATTTTCATAAGGTGGAATACACTGAATTATAGAGAAAATTTCATTGGTGTCAGCTTTTCTCATTAAATGCATTTATTTAACATTCTTTTGGAACTTTTAGTTTATGGCATATTTTACTTTTCAATAGATAAATTTTAGTACACTGGTTTGCTCTATAATGAACTTTGTAGCCTTGTTTTGTTTCTAAAAGCAAAATTTAATTTTAAATTTCAGCAACATTGTATTTTGCAACGTCTGACAAGCAGATAAGCCTTTTAAGTTCACTAGTTTTTCGAAAAACTTCGGAAGCGAGCCTTATGTTCCACGTTGTAATAAGTCCCCCAAAAGTTGAACTTTAAAGTCTCATTTATTTAACTTAGTTTCGGTTTCTAGTGGGACACGCAATTCTTGCTACCAATATACAATGTAGTTTATTGTAGTATAAATAGTGCAAATAAAGTTTTTATAAACGAAATTATTGAAGTTTGGAGAGCAAAAACGAATTAAAATTACTTACTGGTCCAGGGAAAGAGTATCTTCATAGTCAGACCACTCCAGACGAGAGCTTCGAGGTTTTATGGACAATGCCCGCAAATTACGGTTGAAAGTAAGAACTCTTAAAATATTTTTGCACAGCCGAACATCTTTCGGGTTCGACGAGTTTACCTCAATCACAGCTTCCCTGACAAATTTGCCACACTGCTTGGCTAGAAATCTGGCCCCATCAATTTTATGATTGACTGTCTTAATATCACAGCTGTTTAATTGGAATACGACTTTACGCCATAGTTTTGGATGGAAAAGATGATTTCTCCAAGCTTTACATACTGAAGCTGCATTTAGTCTGTCTTTTAAGCTTAAAAATGAAAATATTTCAACAATAATTATGCTAGGTAAATTGCTCCATAATCCACTGCTCTCACCTGCCATTACTTTTTCGTCAGCTGCACGTACGTTGCCAAGTTGTCAAAAGTAACTTCCTGTTGTGCATCAACGAAACCACGCTTGGCCCTTTGGGATAGAAAGCTCATGGAGCTCATTTACGTGACGTCATTGCGGGTATTTGAGTTGTCTGCGAGTGGAGCTTTGAAAGCACGGAGTAGGCAGGCCGCACACCGAAGCGACACAAGGGGAATTCCACAATCGACAATAATACATCCGCGCAACTTGTCGCCAAGGTTCGCAGACTGAAGCAACACAGCACGAAACTTGCGCATGCGCACTACGCTCATCGTCAAAAAGTAAACAAACCTTAATCATTTCGTTTGATGATGAATTAATGATCCATTTTCTCGCATCTCGAAAGAGGAAACAAAAAGCAGAACAAGAGACGTTTGTCAAAGAAGAAAAATTTATTTTAGGATTCATTTGATTAACCACATTAAACTTGTAATTGTCACTTTTGCCACAATTGTTTAGAAATATAAATTATTTTTCTGTAATTAGACAACAATATACCAAATGATTCATGGAATTAAATGAATTATTTAAATTTTAATTATATAATCAACAGCCACACGTATTAGATACTGTCGATTCGAAGAAATATTATTCGATTAAGGGGGTATTTTGTTTTGTTTTAGCGGGGATCTTAAACATTGGCTCTATGGCATGGGTTCCAGGATGTTTTATTGGATAAGCGGGGTATTCCTTTATACGTTACCCGATTAAGCAGCGACCACAGTATATTTTTTCACTCGAATCCAGCTATAGTGATCCCCCGATTGTAGCAAACCCTATGCAATTCATCCAATTTCAGCCGCATAACACCCATATGCTATAAAACCGGCCATAGTGATCCAAAAAGTTTCAGAAATACCACTTTAACCAAATTTCATTGGAAATATTTTGGACTTTGAATACGTACATAGAAGCTTTTCTGGTTTTTAAGTCTCCGTATTTTCAGAATAATTCAAACTTTTAACAAGAACAATTTGATTAGAGATTAATATTTTAATATTGATGAAGAAACAAAAGATACAAGTCCAGGACCTTCAATCTTTGCTTCAATGGCAGAAAACATTTTTTTTTGCAACTGAAACTATAATTCAAAGCTCTGTGAAATTGCTTGCAAAAGTTGACAAAAAAAATCAGCAAAATGTGTTTAAGTTCAAAGCTTGCAACCGAAACTTAACGTTTCTTCAAATGCTATTGAATACAGTATAGTTATTTCACTTAATTGCTGTAATTACCAATGGAATCATAGGTTCAGTACAGAAATACTGTCGTCCCCGCTTAATCGGGTAAACGAATACTCCGCTTATACGAATAAAACCGTTTGGAACAGAACATTTCCCCATAGACACTATGTTAAATATCCCCGCTTAATCGAATAATTTCCCCGGATAATCGAATAATATTTGTCAGCTTTTACAAAATTTTTGCTAAGAAAAATGTCGAATCAAATAAAAGTGTTCCCACAAGACCTTGAGCAAACAAACCACTATTGTGGACTGTTTCAGAAAATAAAATGCAGAAAAACATATTTTTTCGCAACACAAGTTTTAGTTACTTTTTTATGATTTTCATACGACTGTACAATATTTATACTCAATTATCATACTATTTCGTCGTTTACTTTGCTTATTTCAAAATCTTTTTACCAATAACATTATTTCCTTTATATATAGATATTTCTTTGTTATTATTATGTTTTGAGACAAAAGTTGTGAAAATTGAAAGGTAAAAAAAATTTTCCCCGCTTAATCGAATAAATTTTTTTGGAACCGATAGTATTTGTTTAAGAGGGCCCGACAGTGTTAGGCGAAACCAAGGGTTTCCCTTTCTTTATTGAGCTCCATACTTTATTAATTTCAAAATCAGTAAAATCATGCTACATTTATAGAACACAGTACATGTATAATATTTATAACACGGTTGAATTGCAAAATTTTCTAGCACAGTAATGCTAATTTTGAATAGAATACTTTTAAGAAGTAAAATCATATGACAGAGGATCTAGTTGCTGCTCTATATAGAGGAGATAACATCTAATGCTCTATTGCCTTCTGAATGTGAAATGATCTTGTATTTCATCTTTGAAATCTTCAGCGACGTCGATTTCTTCAAGTTTGTATTTAATCTGATCTCGAGTAGAGGCACTTGCTGTGTAAGTAATCCGCTGTAGCAATTTGAAGCATTCAATATAATATAAAGGTGTTATCTTGAAGTTCGTCCACTGCTTCTCTCCGCATCTTTGAGGAATATGTACACCGAAAAGCATAAACAGAAAGGTTGGTATTAATAAAAAAAACCTAACCTTCCTGCTATATGCCATCCAGTACTGAAATTAACTGCAAAGAAAATTGATAAAAAAGTTACACAATTTTCCTTCACACTTTATCCAGGCTTAGGACTGGCAGCTTTAAATGCTGGCGTGTTTAAAAATTGTTTCTAAAAAAAAAATACATTTTAGTTTAACATTTAGTCACTGAGTCGAAAGAATGAGCTTCAAATATTTTTCCATCTTCGTTGGCAGGCTTCAACTAAGTACAGAAGAGAAATAGCTAATTACTTAAATGTTCAGGTTTTGAATGAAAAAGCTTTTTTTTAACATTCGGCAATAGTTTCATTATTAGTTGCATTTGGAGAACAAAAATTTTAAATTAATGCCTAGCACTTCTTAGGTGTTATGCCTAAAATGTTGGACATTTAAGCTTTTTTCATCAACTTATCGCAACCATGACTTCGTAAGATAAATTTGTAAAAGTGATTTGTTTCAAAATACAACCTGTTTATTTCGAAAATTTCCTTTTATATACTATACTCTTTTGTATACTAACAACCACTCTTTTCTAACGTGTGCCAACAACTTGCAAATTAACTCTTTCTTTCTTTTATAACAAGCAGATACAAATTATATGCACTATTTACACGTTTTTTTTAATATTTGAACGGTTTAGAACTATCCAAAATCTTAAGTTATTTCTGTGACTGAAATTAATAGCTTGACATCATGTTTATACAGCTAGTTATATCATGTTTATCCTATCTAGCGCTAAGGAATGATGAAATTTAATTTTAAAGAAGCGTTGATTTTGAAATTACATTTCAATAAGAGACAGAATTTCATAATTGAGTAGAAAATCAAACTTAATTCATAAACAAAGTTACATCGCATTACTAAAAATATAATAAGTAGGGCAGTATTCTTAAAATTAGTTTTCCGGGGCCCATTTCAGATAACTTTTGTCGAAAAAAGTACCATAAGTCATTCATTTTATTATTAAAATACAAAAATTTTGCATTTTTACTTACCTGGGACTTTACTGTTTTGGATATATCAAACCATGCTTTCTCCAGGCAATTTCGATTCGAATGCTCCTTCATCAGATGGTTGTAAATAAGTTCACGGCTTTCAATTGCCTTCACAAAAAAAATATTAAAATCCGAATTATCCGCCATGTTTCCACACTGTCGACGAGCGGCAAAGAGACAAGCGACAAAATTCACTCCTGCGTCACTTTCGCGACACGTGCGTCGTGTCGAATGTGGAATTGTTTTTCAACGCGCAGCTTCGGTGTGCGGATCCCAGTTAAAATCAGTAGTAGCAAAAAGAGTCGCGTGTGGAATTCTCCCAGTGTCGCTTCGGTGTGCGGCCTGCCGAAGGAGAGAAATGTTCTACGGATGCGCTAGTTTGAAAGTGGCAACGAATTCTCACACGCCGCCAGAGGACGCTAGCTGAAACGCTCCCTATCTCCTACGGGAACGGGAATCAATGTAAATGATACTGAATCTGTCATCTTTTTAAATGCTGCTATGGGAAAGAAAAAAATTTTTTTTTCAACTGGATTTTGGTGTAAACCATCGATTAACATTATGAACTAAATATTACTTTGATTCACCCCACTGAAATTTTGCCGTATTTTTTAAGAAAGATATTTAATCGACGGCATCTAGCTACTTGCCAAATTTGACATATATGCGACTGTATGTGACATTTTCTTTGCATTGTACGACATAATTTTTGCTGAGAATCAGTTCTCTAAATTGTTGATAAATTAAGCATGAGGCAAAAAATTAATTATGTCAGAATTTAATTTTGTTATTAATTAAATATATTTAGTAGACAAAATAATTATTAGTTTAAATGTATTTATTAAATATATTTAGTTCATAATGTTAATCGATGGTTTGAGCAAAATTCCAATTAAAAAAAAATATTCTTGCCAACAGCAGTCTTTTAAAATGACAGATTCTGTCAGATTTGGCAAGTTGGTAAGTGCATTCGATTAAACCTATTTCTCAAAGAATACGGCACCTATTTTCGTGGGAAGAAATTCATATTTAATTCATAATGTCAATCGAAGATTTACACCAAAATCCAGTTGAAAAAAATTTTTTTTCTTTCCCATAGCAGCATTTAAAAAGATGACAGATTCAGTATCATCCCTACAAGCAAAATTTCTTGCATCAGCCTTGACAGATCTTGATAATGTACTGATGGCGTCAGTATTAAATTTAAATTACTGCATACAGACTGTATAAAGATTAAAAAGCAAATATTGCAAAAACAGCACGTATGCAAGATTATATTCATCTTTCAATGTCCATACTGATTTCCTCCTGCAATATTAAGACTGAATACATGTTGTCAGCGTCAGGATTCAAAAGGAGCAATTGAGAAACACTGGTTTCATGCTGTTGCCGTCAGGGTCATTAGCAAACAAAGACCCACGCTCCCGACCCACCTGGATCTTTGTTGAAAGTCACGCATGCGCACTTTTATTCCCAGCATTCCTAGTTTCTTGTATCGTGGGTTTTTTTCTTCGGCGTTATCAAGAACATGAGAGCGAGTTAGCTTGCACGTGGTATGATACGCAGTTTGGCTTCGTTAAAAATCTGTTTGCTTAAGCGTGGAATATGATTGTGTTAGAAATTATTTGAATCATTCTTAACTGCCTTTATTTAACAAGTGCTATGCACAATAAATATCGCGATCAATGGCAGAAATTGGCAAAAATAAAGTTTTTCGTTCTTAAACAAGGGATTATACGCACTCACGGTTTTACCATAAAATGACTTCAAGCTCGCTAGTAAGTTTAATTTTATTCAATAACTATTTATGTTATTCTTGAAAATAAATTAGTTTTTTGTCTAAGTGTATTTTTTAAGCTGACATCTACTCAGAAATGGACTTAGATTTTTTGTTTATTATCTGCGATATTTATTAATATTTCTCCATAATTTTAACCAGGCATTTTATGTATTAATAATTCGAAAAGAAGCATACATTTTTAAATAAATAAAATATTTCATTGTATTTTTAATAGTGCGACTCATTCTGTTAAGCAAAAAAAAAAAAAAAATAATAATAATAAAATAAATAAATAATAAAAAATCTAACTATGTTTTTGCCACTATATAAGAAGTCTATGAATTTTAATATGTAAAGTTTAATCTAAAATCAATGAAGTAATTTTCATTATCCGCAATTAAATTGCAAATCGAACGAAAGCAAATATCTGTATGTGACTTTTCAATCATATGTCAGCTTAAAAAATATTCTAAGCTAAAAAAAAAAATTTGCTTGAAGAATAAAACGAATAGTTAAAGAATGAAATTTACTTCGTGAATTTGAAGCGAAAATAACACACACAAAAAAAAAAAAAAAAAAAGAAAGAAAGAAAGACCTTGCAAGCAATTGCACCTTGCATACAGACTAATTTCACACTGTTATATCAATGTATCCTGCCATTTTAATGTCAAGATAATATGTATGCAGGATTACAATAGCTACCACTTCTTGCATGCAGATTGATTTCACACTGTTATGCCAGCATTTTGATGCTTCAAAGGCAGAGCCCACCCTGTAACTCGACTGATATTAGGCTGCATACACCTTGACAGTCAACATTGGGGCAAGTCACTGACAGCTCTTAAAGAGTAACATAACATTATCCAGGCAGCACTTAAACAAGGTGATATTTGCCGACGCGTTAACCTTTATGCAATCCTGAGGCAAGATATTTTGCTTGCTGGGATTTACATTGATTCCCGTAGGAGATAGGGAGCGTTTCAGCTAGCGTCCTCTGGCGGCGGGTGAGAATTCGTTGCCACTTTTAGATAGTAGAGATTTAGCTCCTCCTCTTTAATCTCCTTGTTTGAAAGTTTTTAACTTACAAATTTTCGTTTCGTTTCGTTTGGGGCTATATGCCCAGGTTTTTGATGAGGACTAGAATCTAGTGTCTTGCCTCCATTACACATGATTTTAATTACATATATCTTGTACAGACAATGTATGAAAGAGTTAGCTCACAAAGGAAGGAAGGTACACCCGAAGCGAGGGTGGGAGTCGAACCCACCGTCTCAGAGTTATCGGCTACACGCCTTAGACCGCTCTGCCACTGAGATCCCTTATCTTACAAATGTTGCAAACAAAAGATGAACAAACTATTTGGATTAAAATTACGTTTTAAATGCCATTTTTCAAATTTTAAACTTCTCAGTTCCTGATAAAAAACGTCGGTGAAAATTTACATTTTCTTTCCATTAATCACTTTTTCAGTACTCAGCTTTCACGCGATCATGAGTGTATAAATCCTAAACATTTTCAGAATGAAAGTGGGTCATTTCGACGAAAATGGTACAATGGAATTTAGACTTTTTTAAAATCAATTTTAATAACTGCCACCCATTAAGTGTATTTTTTATTGGTTCTCCATTTAATTTTGTGCCATCAAGTATCAATTGATTAGTCATATAATCATTTTAGAAATGACACAAAAAAATCTCTTTGTCAAAAGAATTAGAAAATGATGTGTCCCAGCTTCAAATTGCTAGAACTTTAAATGTTATTTAAAATTAAACTGAAATGTAACAACAAAATAAATGACACTGCACTGCACAAAAGATGCTTATGACACCATTTCTGTAGATTATTACGCAAATGAAAAAAAAATTTCCCCAAAAAACACTATTATTTATCCATGTCCCTAGATTTTCTATGTTTCGAATTGTCCACTCTGTTATATGCCTTTTGGAAATAAAATAAACATTTGCATTCAATCTGATATATATTTTTTTTAAATATAGGTAGTATAACTGCCGTGATTAGCTTGCTACATTGAATTATGTAGTCAACAACCAGGGTAAGCCTAATACTTTTCTTATGATAGTTAATTTGAACTGTTGGATGTCCACTCTGTTATAGCCGATTTCATGCTAAAAAAATAGATTTTTTTTTGAAATTGCAGATAGACTTACAGTTTTAGGCTGTTTATTCCACTTTATGTTTCTTCTGTGATTCTAACTTTTCTTTGTGATTATACAAATATTTTTAAAGGCTTATTTGTCCACTCTGTTATATGTTCACTCTGTTAACCGAAGTGATCAAAATATTTAAAATCCTTTCATAAATGAGTCATGTACTAGTTATTTATACTTCATTATACACAAATGAAGGGAAACTGAATTAAAAAAAAAAGATTAGTTGGTGGAAATTATTTGAATTGATAATATTAAGTAAAGAGTTTCAGACATGATTTGTACCATTTTCGTCGGAATGACCCAAGTGCAAAATTCAGTGATTATTAAACTAAACGCGTTTCTGTAATGCAACAAAGCAGTCATTAAGTCTATTTCTGCAATAATACTACACGCAGACTAGAAAATGGGACGCTGCTGCATGGTGGAAAAGGTCTACTGCTCCAACAAGAAAGCCCACTGTGATTGCTGCAGAAATCATCCTTTGAAAGCAAAAGCGAAAGAAATTCTCTATTAGAAGCAAACATTGCTTATGTGATAATCTTTTAACTTTTTTAGGGGTGGGGGGGGGGGAGACTTGCTATTGAATGGCACCATCGCTCTTGGGAGTGCAACTGGTTTTTACGTTAATTTTCTCTTCAAATTAATTTCGTTTTTATAAAATCTCTAAAAATGTTGATTTTAGGAAGCACTGCAGTGTCCATTTTCTACAATGTTTTGTTCTGAAATCAATTCATAAGTTATTTTTTATTAGAATGAAAAGGGAAAAAAAGCATACGTAGCAGGCGCATCCGCATCATTATAAAAATTAAAAAAAATTTTTTTTTAATTGCTAGTCGGGGTAGTTTTTTTTCTTTATTGTTTTAATTGGGTTAGTAAAAATATCTCATCTGTACACATAGTTTAATCATTTGTAATGTTCATTATTTTTGAGCGAATAGCTTTGTAACACTTTGCGAATGTTTTTCTTCAATAAGATACTTGAATTCACGTGTGTCATGGTAGTATAGAAAAATTTCAATAATTGCAACATATTTTGAACTTTGGGATGTAAATCATATTAGTTTATTAGCTATTAATTTCACTTCACTGGGAGTGTTTAAAACTCCATAAAGGAATTACTTGTGACTCTGAAAAACGTGTTAATAGAATGTGAGTAAACATATTCTTATGAGAATATTGTTGGAGGAAAAAAATCAGGAACTTTCCAGAAATATATGTTTACAGTAATAGCTTGGCACCTTCCTGATACCAGGAAAGCTCATGAAACAAAAAGGACCGAAGCTACAGCAGAGCTGCAAGCAAATACAGAATAGCATATTTAGATGCCATTCTTGCAAAGCTACAATGTCCGGAGACTGCATTTAACTCTTGTTTAGGACTCAGTCAGTCTGACGACCAATAACTTAACTGAAAGTAGAGCACCCATTAAAGAAGTTAGTTTTCTTTCACACTGGTAGATAAAAATGTTTTTAACAATAGTATAAAATATGGTTTCATAAAACTTGTAGCGATTCGGGAAACTTTTGCACAATGGTAGGTACTTGATTTTCAAAGGACGCTGGTTTAAACAGGGAAATCCTGGAACATTGCCGGTTGCCACAAATTATCTGTGACGTTTCGGAATTTCGGCAGCGCAATACCTTCAGTCTATTAAACAATGCGCACACAATATCAGAGAGGATTATACAAGCACAAAATAATGGTTTTTAACTAGTAGCGTACATAGACGTAGGTGTGCCCTCCCCTGCAAGATTTGTAAGTGCTCCCCGCCCCCTTGGAGCAAATTATATTTAACTACGAAAATTTTTTTTTTTTTTTAATGAAAATTAGCGCCAACTCGGTTATTCCATCCAAGGACTGCAGTTTCGTGTTTATTGGCACTAGTCAGCCTCAGGGCGGTGACTTACTGCTTTATAAAAAAATATTTTCAGTAACTTATATAGAGCTTTTTTTCTGGATCGTGAGCCCTCAAACTTCGAACGCCCCCCCTCCCCGGCTCGCCGCAAGGGCGGGGGTGTTATGTACGCCACTGAAAGGAATGCGTTTTTTTCCCATACGGATGATAAATTTAACAAAAAAAAAAAAAAAAAGTAAAGAAAATAAAAGTAACAAAAGCAAAAAGTTTTATTATCTGAGTTAATCAATATGTAACGTGTATATATGTATACCAGGGGCAGATCCAGAGGGAGGGGTGTGACCCCCCTCCAACCAAATATAGCAAAAAATTGCCTTTTTGGGACATATTACGAAAAAATTGCCACCCCCCCCCCCCATTTTTGCACAAAAAATGCACTTTGACCCTCACCCCTTTCCGAAAATGACCCCCTCATTAACCAGAAGTTGGATCCGCCCTGGATGTATACCTGTTATATTATACACGCATTCAAAGAGAGCGACAATAAAAATAATTAAAGAAAAAGGAATCTTTCCCTAAAACTGAAATAGTCACAGAAATAGAAATAAAATACTTTTTCCATAATACTTATTAATTATTTCCATCACATTTAAATTTTCTTGTCGTGTTGTTATCTCTTAACCCTCTGATTGCTCAATTTTCTTAACGAAGTCGCTTGAAAAGATGCGTTTTTTTATTTATGAAAAATCTAGAGCCGCTATATAGACAGGCCGACGCATCAAGCTTAAGTTTTATCACTTTGGATCCAATTCATTTACTTTTACTTTCATTTTTCATTGTTGCAGACCTATAGGGTTACCAGAGTAAAGTTTCGGGACTTCGTCAAGCTTTGTTTATATTTTTTATTTTTTTTAACGGTTTAAATAATTATTTCTCAACAAATGAGACAAGTTTCATTTAAATTGGAACCGTAGCAAACAAAATCTACAACTTGTTTTGTCACTGCTAAATTCATAGAGCAAAACATTAACTAATTCATAAAGCCCGTTACGAGAGGTTGACTTTGCATGTCCCGCACGTGACGCATACAGATAAATTAAATTTTAATTAACAAAAGTATTCGATAAAATTATAACTATGTCAGGAGTATCTTTGCATCAAATGAGCACATTAAGAAATGTGTTTACTCTTCTTTAGTTAAAATACCAGTAGTACCCGTACGGCGATGCCCGTGCAATAAATGTAAAGGAAGTCAACTGAATAAATTTAAATTCACTCCAACCCTCTGAAGTAAACTTATTTTATTTTTAGATTCAAATGTGCCCCACAACCTTTTAAATTGCACCAAAAGTTCTGTTAAAGTTTAAAACAATTCACCAAATAAATCGAAATGACATTAAAATCTTTGACATGAAAACATGGCATTAAAACATTAAGTTAAGTAAGTAACAGGAGATATTAATTACACAAATTTAGTCAATTTTCAAGGCTTAACTCTATACGCAAATTTAAACCACTATGTAAGGGGGGGGGGGACAAAAGAGCAGTTTGTCTGGAAAATGAACCTAGTGTTTCAGTTTTGCTTATAGAGTTAAGATTTGAAAATTAATGAAATTTGAGCAATTAATATCTCCTGTTCTAATTAACGAAGAGAAACGTGATAAACTTTTCTTTTTCAGAAAAAAAAACCCTTTCCAGCGATGTATAAGGTTTGGTGGTGGGGGGAAGTTCTCCCCTCAATTATGCTGGATACACCAAAAATGAGACTAATTAATTAATTTAAAAATAACTAATTCGAAATTTAGAATTCGGCCTTCGAGGTGCAGTTCACGGGGATACGTTCGAATTTTGTGCCAAGTTTCAGGTCTGTAGGTGCTGGGGGGGGGCTTCTAGCCATCGGTTACAAACATACAAACAAACAGAGCCCGTCATCTTTATATATATAGATTAGGATCTGTAGCAAAATTATGGTGAATAATTGAGTCTTATTTGAACCGCACGTGTTGGTGGGATGAACCATTATCAATAACTATCGACCTATTTGATGTAAAAAGAAAACGAAACCCAACAATTCAAATTTTAACTCATTTGAAAAAAAAACACGAAAAATTATGCTTTGTTACACTAAAAATCACATTTTTAAATTCAGGATTTTAATTACAATAAGAAGACAATTTATTTAGTTAGCTTCTAACTAAGCATCAAAATGTTGTAAGCATCAAAAATGCGAAAAAATTCGATTCTCATATCGAATGGAAAAATATTGCATTTTTCAAAATGACGCAGACAAAAGGATAAAAAACAACAAATAAAAGAATTTATATCAGGGCCAATCCACGAGAAATAGGACATAGACATCAAAATATGAAACTCACTTAATAATAACATGTCATATGTCATTTTATTCACAAGAAAGCATAGTTTCCTAATTCAAAGGGTAAAATATCCTAGTTTTTACTGTAAACATGGTTTCAACGTCCTAAAGTTGCGTTTTTTCTAATCCATTTTTTCGGTTAAAAATTATCAAATTTCCAGCCTAGACCCTGGCCACACCGGGTTCAATTTGGAAGATAACGAATTATAGTGCTTTAGTAAGCACCCCCTTTGACATTTTCCAGCAATCAATTTCTTTGTAGGTTGTATTAGTTTTTAATTACAGGTAGGCAAAAATTATCTAGAAGCTTTGTAACGACCGCAACCGAAAACAAGTATTTGTTATTCTGTAACAATAACTATTTGAAGTAGAAATTTGCCATTTGGGTTTTACAGTGTACTCATTCACTCTAAAAAAGTGCACTAATATTTTTTTCAAAAAACCTTTTCGTTTTTGTGCTATGTTGGTTGCGGGTGTTACACGTTTTAGGTCTAAATTCACAGTCCAAGTAGGATCTCTGCCAAATTTGGTACATAAGTTCTCTGATGCATCTGAAAGTTACTTTGTGGGTATTCGTCTCTTATAGAGAGGGAAAGCTCCTATAAAGGAGCTTTCCTACTATAAATACCGTTTACGTTAGTGCTTCGTCAGATTTTTGACTCGCGGGGTCCTTCGATGTTCGCCAGGAAACCAGAACATAGTAAAATAATGAAAAAAAAAAGTTTTATTTGCATTTGAAAACGCCTGTAGTAAAACACTTTTGCTGGATCGATAAATTATTTGCCCTCACTGTCCTCGTTTTCGAATTATAAAGTCCTTAAGTCTGCCCGATATTTTAATAAAGTCACCGAATTTAGCGTTGTTTCAGGTCATGATGGGAAGAGACTCTTTTCACATGCTTTGCATACGGTTAATGCTATCATATGCAGATGGTGTTTTTTTATTTTCTTGTCTGCCTTCTATTTTTTTCACACACAAAAATTTTTTTAAAATTTGGAAATTCATTTAAAATTTTCTTTCCCAAAAAAATTCATGTTCGATACGAGGAAGGGGGAAAAATACATTTTTCTACCCAAAAGGGATGTCTCACT
>JAXGGA010020372.1:0-18401 GCA_038373865.1 Uloborus plumipes | reverse complement strand
CTATAATTCCTTCAAAGTATGATATAAAAATCTGGTATGGACCCCACACTACTTCCTTTTACGTGTAAATTTCTGAGTAGATACCTTAAGTGCTAAAATAGTGCTTGGAGTGAGCAAAACAACAATTCAGATATTTACATCCCTAGTTTGCCACGAAACAATGCAAAAAAAAATTGTTTTACAATGATTAATCTCCTAAATATCGCCGATTTTAACATCATTCAGTGGATTTTTCGCAAAATATCGATAATAGCGCCAAATTGAACCCAAATTAAAAAAATTATAATTTTTTTTGTCAAATTTACCTATCGCCAAATTAGCGTCAAACACTTGCCGACCAAAAGCAAACACTTGGCGACCAAAGTGGCGCGACTACCTGGCTATATATCGCCAAGTGGTCGCGCCAATTCATATCACTTTTGTCCGCATTGAAATAAACACTGATTTTCCCCATGAAAGGGGTGAAACACCCCCTTGGGGACATTCGAATGCAACCCCAAGGGGAGGCGCACAAAAATAAGCCAAAAGGAAAAGTAAGAACAATTTTGTTACTCACAAGAAACCAACAGAAATCTTACCAAAGTTTAAAAGAAGAAAGTTTTCTTTCCTAACTTCAAAAACAAAATAATACATTTTCCGAAATGACACACTTTAGAAAGAACGTTGCAATATCGCAATTTATACGATTTTTTTATAATTTACCGAGTTTCAATTCCTTAAAAACTAAGAAAATAAACTCAGACGATGTTCCAGCAGTTATAATTATAATAAGGCAAGGAGTTTGGACTGCAACAAAAACAAATACATTTTTAAAATTAAGGGAAAAAGAACGAAACAAAAAAAAAGGTATTAAATCGTAACTATGGTAACAACATGAAAAGTTCATTTCCGGTTGTGATAAAATAATTCATTTTATCTTTATTTTCAAGTTTTATTCTCGAGCTTAACCATTTTAGAATCGTTTGGCTTGCTTTCTCTAGGTAAGCTTTGAATTTCCGGGATTTCAAAAACAATTATTACAGCTCTTCTAACGCTTGTAGAAACTTCTAATTGATATAATTTTTAGCAGAAAATTTTAAGCTTTCGAATGACACAAGACTTAAAAATGTGTATGAAATATTTCTTTGAATTTGTATGAAAAATGAGCTACAAATTAGAATAGAAAAAGAACGAAATAGAATTTTCGAAAAAACGCTTCGAGACGCACACACCCATGCTACGAACTAATTTTGTGCCAAATTTGAAGAAAATCGATCGAACGGTTTTGGCGATACGCAGGTTACAGACAGACAGACCCACCTTCAGCTTTATTATTAGTAGAGATTTTATGTATTTTATGCACTGTTCCGATCATTATGCTTTATTTGGTAGAGCTATACGAACCGAGAACAAATTTTTTATTTCATAAAAATCTGTTCACTTTTACTGCAATAAATAGATCTCAAAAATTTCTATCCTTCCGCGGCTACAACACATGATCTTGAATTGATTAACCTAATGCATGAAAAAATATTCAAATTAACAGTTTCTTATTGTTACTCCTCGATCTAAAAAGAACTCATGGGAGTTACGTTTTGTTCTAAGAAATTAAAAAACTTGGTTTAAACAAGTTCTGTCAAGAACTAAACGAGCCTACTTTCCTGTGTTCCGATATTTAGCATGTGAACAATTTTCTCTTAATTATCTGAGATTGCATATAATGTTGAAAATAGCAAATTTTTGCTTTTGAAGATGATTTCTAAAAACAAAATATGCCTCTTTCATCTGATGAAATACATACTAAAAAGTAAAGAAGCAAACAAATTAAGTTACAGCACTTTTCAAATAATGCAGCTAAAGAATTTCATCCATAGAAAAAAACTAATTATTTTCACAAATTATTTGGAATTAGAAAGCACATCAAAATGCATCGCTCTAAAATAAAACGTCTCGAAATTGATTTTTAATCCGTTGCCAGTAATTAAAAATAAATACTATCTTCAGAAAAGGCACAAATAAAATGTTCTCTTTCATGAATTTTTGTTAGAAAAAAATATCGTCTGCCAAAAAATAAATTCGTACTTCAACAAACTATGGGGGCGCTGCGGCCACTGTCTAATGGCGGCAATTAAAGGTAAAGCAAGCTTATTCCGTAACGTATAAATTACTTCTAATCTTAATTAATGACAGTGATTTTTGTTCGTATGAAAGATTTTTTTGTTCTTTATTCGTTTGAAATGAATTTTCTAAGTCTTGTGTATAGTCTGGAACATATAAAAGGCGATGAGAAATCAAGAAGTATTACTAAACGTTAGAAATTAATGCAATTCGCATAATATCTTCTTTTGGGAGTTTTTCCCCTTTTTTATTCAAAGTACGCTACGAAATATAATTTTAGTACTTTGGTAGATGCATCTATAAAAAGCAATTGCTCGGAAAAATATTGTCGAAATTATTTTTTAATAATGCACCTTGTTATTATGTAAAATGCTAAAAATAAACTGTTCTGTAAAGAATCGGTCAGTGAAAAAGCCTAATAATTTAGAATTCCTTTTAAATTTCCGCCGATATTTTTAACGATAGAATTGTTTTTCAAGTTAAAATCTGAAAATGTACATAGACAACTAGAATTTTCTAGATCGCTTTAAATTTTAAAATGTAAAATTTTAACGAGAAGTTCTTCGAAAAAATTGATCTTAAATAGTTTAACGCTAATGCAAACAACGTATTGTGAAAACCGATTTTTTTAAAGTAGTGACACTCACTTATTACGAAAATCCAAATGGTAATCTACGGTTTATTAAACTTGCTCGGAATGTAATCCATATTATTCTCAGCGAAGCAAACAGAAAACTTTGCACAGTTGCCACTCACGTAAAAAGTAATGTT
Organism: Uloborus plumipes; assembly: GCA_038373865.1. Taxonomy (NCBI): domain Eukaryota; kingdom Metazoa; phylum Arthropoda; class Arachnida; order Araneae; family Uloboridae; genus Uloborus; species Uloborus plumipes. The sequence goes on along the minus strand of JAXGGA010020372.1, from coordinate 15,533 downwards.
TTACCTTTAAAAGTAGTTTTGTAAACAGAGCTGTCGACTGCTACGAAATATTCGAAGTTTCTATGAACTACAGATTGCAACTACGACACTACGAAAACGTATCCAAAACCTACGATTCTTTTTTTTTTGTAATCCCAAGAAACATTGCAACCATTAAAGATAAAATCCATATCGCAATCATTTATATAACATTGCTTTTGTGCTGGAAGGTTCGAAATTTTTGTTTGTAAACAAACAAAATTTATAATAAATTATAAAAAAAATAATATTTTTTCCAAAATAATCTGTTATTTGTCCTTGCAAACACCTTACATAATAAGTGGAATGAGAAGAGGCCTGGAAAATTTATACTTAAATTGTTCATTGTGTCATATTTGTTGTTAAATAGTAGGTACATCAAAAAATAAATAAATAAAATAAATAAATAAAATAAGTATCGCAAAAAATATGTAGTAATATTAATTCTGATTGCTCTGCACACAAATATTATAATATAGTCAAAACTATGACATCTTATGGTTACTGGCTAAATTTTGAAATCAAAATTAATAGCATGTAAATAAAGCTTACACCTTTTCCGACCAAATTGGGTACTTTTAAAGATGCGCCATTATTGGTTATACAGTTTAATATGCCACTGAGTATTAATTATGTAAATTAACGTTGTGCAATAGAGTGGCATGAAGGAGTAGTAAATTTAGATTTTAAATTAGTAATTATAACCTTTAAAATTTTTTGAAGTGCATCACTATAGTCTGAGGACGTCAAGAGGAGTTGAGTTATAACACTCTTTTACCGCCCATTCACTACGCCATTGTATTTAAGTACAGATAAATAAGTTACTGATTTTCAAAAAAAAATTTGCTAATATTTAGGCCTTTTTAAAACATTCTATTTGCCATCATTGCTTTATATGATTTCGTTTTTGATATGATCGCCATGTTTGGTACGTATTGAAAAGGTTCTCAATCAGAAGGGAGGGGGCCTCCCTAGATCCATATGAGAATTTTCGGGGGTTGGGGGAGGGGGCGTGAATGTATAAAATAATAAATTTAATCAGTAAAACCAACTACGATTTATCGATTCATTCAAATTTTTAGTCACATGGAAATGTTTTTATTATTTTAGTATGTCTTCATCTATATCAGAACCTGGATTTTCATCACTAGTATAATTAAAGTCAAAATATCTAGCTGGATATTGAAAGTATCTCAAGTCGTGATTTGTCACAATCAATCTAATATTCAACAACTTGTAAAGGTTAAACGGTGGCAGCCGCTTCCACTGGTTTTGTGAAAGTGACTGGTATCACAAGTCTACTTCACCGATATACCTCAAATTAATTCGTGTTTAGTTTTCAATTCTTTGATTTCATGTGTTCAAATAATAATATGTTCAAAATAAAGCTAAAAGAGTAGTAATATTAAATTCTGTATACGAAATTGTCTACATTTTAATTAAATCACAGTTTTAGCTATCCTAACCAGCTTCAAATTTTGATTGTACTATGTATTGATCACATATAGTAGGGGGGCGTGACCTAGTGTGTAAAGGGGGGGGGGAGTATAACCTGAATGGTTGAGAACCCCTGTAATTAGCAATAGATCTGTTAATAAATAAAGGTATACATCATTTTTGAAAGCTTAAAATTTCATATTTTGCAACAACTTTCCTTGGTAGAATGAATGTACTCAATAAATTTTAGAAGGAATTCGACTGTCAATGCTGCTGTCAGTTCAATAACAATGTAAAGTTATAAGTTTAAATTTTCAAACGAATATTTTATTTCTGTGATTTTTCCTTTAAAAGGTAACAAAATGGAATTGTTCTTGCGTCTTTGTAATTAACAAAACAAATACAAAAGACGTTTTTGATAAAGTCTGCAAATTCCATCAATGTGGCAATACAATTCCAATATGCTCATAAACTTTAAATTGGAGGGCTTCGCGCAAGCAGAGAGTTAAAAACACGCGTGAAACTTTTTTTCAAAGCAACAAGCACAACAAAATAGTCAAACATGAAAAGAACTTACTTTCTACAACTTGTTACTTGACGAAATTTTCTTGTAAGAACAAACGCTTGCTCATAGAATGTGGGATTCTATTACAATAGTCAAAAAACTCCGGCTGTCTTCTTAGCCAGAGTCAGATAGAAAATACAAATGCGCATGCCCGTACTCTGTCTAAATGACAAGTTGCCACCTTGAATGTACAAAACATTTTAGTTTCTGTTTCTAAATTGTTAATCAAATCTTAAGTAAGCAATGAAAGGGTGAAAATCGAAAAGCATTATTATTGTGATGGTAGTGGACATTCTTTTTGAACAACAAAATCACTTGTATGACACACTTGAAGCTTTCATGAGTGGAATGACATAAACTATTTAAATATTAAAATTATTTTTCTTGTGATACTTGCATATGATGGGTTTTAGTTGCACAGCTAAATTGTTATTCTTTTAATCTCTATACAGTGGAACCTCTCTACGAGGGACACTAAGCGGACTGAACTCTTTGCCCCTTAAATAGGGGTGTTCCTTGTTCGGAGGTTTATGAATTGATGCAACCCATGTACTTAATATCATTATAAACGTAAACTATTAGCATCTACCATTAAATATAAAAAACATTTCATATATACATAATAAAATTCAGAATTATTCAAACTGGAAAAAATTCGTATATTAAAAATTAAAATTTAGTAAAAATCAAAGTTTTATTATTTTTAGAGGTTGTATATTTTGGATGTAATACAATGTAAATAACAGTATGATTACATTTCAAGTTTTCTGCTAAAAATCTGCGTAGGTGGTGTACTATCCATTGAAGTTGAAATCATATCAATAAATTGCTGAGAATGAAAAGCATATCTAAGCAAGAATTTTAAAATTAATTATTTATTTATGTATTGATTTATTTATTTTTTGCATGTTAATGGCAAGACAAATTTAACCAGTTAAGTTGCGGACAAAAAAAAAAAAAAAAAAAACCTCACTTTTCAATAAGTTCAATATTCTTTACGCATTTATACATTAATTTTTGTAATTTTTCCCTATGACTGTCCCTTAAACAGTGTCCTTTATTCAGAGGTAAACACGTAGAGGTCCCTATTTAAAGGGACTGGGACCAGAATTTTTTTTCCTTAAATAGAGATGTCCCTTAAAGGAAGTACCTTCTTCTTATTGAAAAAAAATAACCTCAAAAATTGTGTCTATTGCAGTCCCACGTCTAGGACACTTCATAGCTCCTATAACCTTGAAACTTGGTAGAAAATAATTTCGAATTAGGTGTGCGTGCAACACAGAGAATATTTTTTTCTTCTTTTTTTTAAAATTTAGATAAACTTTTTATGTAATTTATTCTCAAGCGGAAATTTTATGTAGATCGCGCAATAAAGGACGTAAAGAGTTTTCGCACCTCCTAACATTCTATGCCGTTCGAAAATACTTTCCTTTTTTACTCTAAAGTCCCCCGTACCTAACCCGACACGTGATTTCACTAGTTGGTTGGGGCCTTGAAGAGCGCTGTTCTTTTGATCCAGACCAGGAGCCGAGCAAACCCCTGGTCCAGTACCCACAGATCTATTGATTCACTTTGAGGACTTTGTGCCTCCAGCCATCATTAGTGAAGACGGTTTGTCTTTGATCGGCGAGGACCAAACCCGGCTTCCCTCGGAACGGAAACCAGGGACCCTCTGGTTACGAGTTCGACGCCTCACCGATCAGGCTTCCGCATTTGTGGCGAATTTGGGGATTTTGAACACTTCGTCTTCCACTGCAGGTTTACGTCGGCATTTCATTTAGTGCTTTCTAACAATCTAAGAGCACAATGGAAAAGTTTCCTTTTAGTCGACAAGAAGGCCTACAAAAACGCTTTATCCCTAATTGACTTTCTTTTCAAAAACAAGGAGCTTTTCTTTCCAGAATTACCATAGGGCTTGGACTTTTCTTACCACCTTGTTCCCATCGTTTGTTCCCTTGCTTGTTTTCATTTTTATTCTACGTCAATTCATGTATCCAAGACTATTCAAAAATTATGTAACCTACTTCATGTGATTACTTTATGTATTTTTATTTTTATTATTTTTTAAATTTTAAATGAACGCGTACGTCATACAGGGCAAACCAAACCGAGAAGATCTTGCAATCATTCGGGTCCTGAATGATGGCGCTTATCCCATTCGAAAACGCCACTCAATTCAAGCCCGGCTGCAAAGAGCAAAATGTTACTGGAGATCACATAGTCTAAGATCCCACTAGGATTGATCCCCCTCATCGAGTTTCCTAAAATGATTAACATTAATGAAGAGTAAAAGTTACGAATAAAGCAACAAAGTAAAAGTTTTTTCGTGTTTCAGATCTCTAATCAGGGTTGTCAGGGTCTAAAAGGTGCCAAAAAATGACTGATTTACCTTCATCGAGTTTCCTAAAACTGTTAACATAAATGGAGAGTAGAAGTTGTAAATAAAACGACAATGTAGGGTTGTCTACCTTTTTCGGATCCCTAACCTGGGTTGTCAGGGGGCTAAGAAACTCGATGAGGGTAAATCAGTCATTTTTCGGCACTTTTTAGTCCCTGACAACCTTGATTAGGGATCAGAAACAGGTAGAAACTTTTACTTTATCGTTTTATTCGCAACTTTTACTCTTTATTCATATTCATATTTTTAATAAACTCGATGAGAGTAGGTCAAACTTGGTGGGATAGTGGACTAACAAATTTGAGGATGACTTTTCAAACGAACAAAACAGCCGTTGTAATGTCTCTTTTAGCACGGAGAACTGCCGTGAGAGAGACAGTTCTCTTACGGCTTTTATGTTGTGTGCTGAGCTCTTTGCACTGACGAAGCGGCTCTGTTGTAGCCTTGAAACAGCTATTTGAAGTATTTTCTGATAATTTGTGTTTCATTAACCGACTTCAACAAAAGAGGAGGTTATACAATTCGTCGGAGAATTTTTTTTTGTATGTTATAAGATTACTCGAAGACGACTGGACCGATTTCAGAAATTCTTTTTTTGTTAGAAAGGTCTTTCTTTCCTATTGGTCCCATCCTCTCGTGGTCCGGGTTTGATAACGGGAACCTGCAGAAATCGTTCGAAATAGAAATCGGGATCATAGTAATCGTAATAATGACAACTTTGAATGCAAGGCTTCTCTGGATTGTATGATGAAATTCATTTCTATGGTTTTTTTGAAATTTTTCAACCGAATGTCTTTCTATGTCCTGCTTTTTTCTCCTGAACTCCAACGAACTGAAAGTCGAACTAGGTACTGATTGATTCGTAAGATTTCATGCTTCTTTTTAGTCTTAATTTACATAAGGTTTGATAAAGGAATTCTGAAGAAAGTGAGAAAAATCTTCAAATTTTTGCTCAAATTTAAGCGATTTGTACTAAATGATTAAATATGAAATCCATTGTTACAAAACGTGATTAATATATGAAACTGTAATAATAATGATAATGAGAATTTTGAATGAAGGCTTAACTGAAGCAAACTTATGTTAACTTATGTTAAATGTTCAACATAAGTTAACATAAACTTCAAAACTTATGTTAAATGTAGTATCGATGATGTTCAAAGAATAAAATTATTTTTTACTTTTTAGAGCACTCTCCGAGTGAAGTTCCGAAGTCGCGACTTCGGAACCCGACTAGTCGGTTCAATTTTTTTCCAAAAATATTTTTATTTTATTCTTTTTAGTGTAAATGTACATATGAAATAAGGTAATGTTTTCATTACAAAACTTCACCTAATTTTCTTAAGTAAATTTTCCATAAAATAAACTATGTAAGAAACTATCAACGCGTCTAAAATTTTAAACGTTTCACACTAAAAACTAATCCTAGTTATTCTCTGGTATTTATTTGTGTACTAGTTTAATCAAAGGCTAAATATTAACGGCTTTTCAACGAATTTATATTTCAAAACAGTTTATTCCCTGCCCCTGTTCCCTTGTCACTTTCTCCTGCCCCTTCTTGCGGTTCATAAAATTTTACGACGTGTTACATACATTACGTACTATGAGGTCCAATGCGTCGGGTCTTCTCTGATCTTACCAAAATAGGGGTGATAGGTAAAATAACAATAAGGAGAAGAAGAATAAGAAGCATTTTGAGCCGTATCAAGCAAGGTAGAACGATGCTAATTTCAAATACATAGTTTAGTTGAATGTGTCAAAAGGATAGCATATGGAAGTTTTTAATTAAAAACTTCGGAAAGTTCCCACTCACAACCCGTCACCCCTTTTTTAAGTGGAATGGTTCGCGAGCGCTAGGCGCGTATTTTAAGGACGGACAGTACGACTTCAAGGTAACAGTGTATGATAAAGATTCAATCATAAGCATAAAGGTGAAAATAACTAGGGGGCGGGGAGAGGGACTGCGCCAACTTTTGGACCACTCTGTTGTTGCTGTCTTGTGACAGCCAGGCTGCAATTTAGCGCGCGCTGCTTCACTTTTCCAACTGAACCGTCAATTTGGTGTGGAGTCCGACTTCCACAGTAAACACTCATGCCATAGGGACCCGTTTATAGGGTGGGCAACCATTCACAGCACAATAACACATTCACAAAAGAAAAGGACAAGAAAGTGAAAGTACATCCATGCCAGAGCCGGGATTCAAACCCGGAATCTCCCTATCTGGATCAGACATCTCTGACCACCAGACAAGGTGGCCGGCATCGGACCACTCTATATCATGTTGTTGTTGTTGTCTTGTGCCAGTCAGGCTGGCAGTCTGGGGTGCGCCGCGGGGCCGTGGTGGCCCGATCGGTAAGGCATCGGACTCGTGTCCGGAGGGACCCGGGTTCGATCCCAGCCGATCAAAGATTCACCGCCTTGATTAATGGTGGCTGGGAGGCGTTAAAAATGTCGTGGTCACAAAGTCCTCCAAGTGAAACGATACCTCTGGGGGTGCTGGGCCTAGGGTTTGCTCGACCCTAGGTTCTGGTTCAAAATTAAGAACAGAGCGCCCTTCAGGGCCCTATCCCGGTTAAACCACGAAGCTGTGGTAGGTACGGGGCACCCTTGAGGTGGGAAATGAAATGAAATGGGGTGCGCCGCTTTACTTTTCCAACTGTTATCGTGGGACCACGTGGGATTAGAGGTAGAGTACTCTCCTCGTAAGCAAGTGGTAGCGGGTTCGAATCCCGCCTTGCCCATGGATTTTATTTCATCCTCTCTGTGCCGTAAATCTGTCGTGTGGACGTGTCTATGCGCCTTGTCAGGAGACAAGGTGCATAGTTCGCAGTCCTCATGTATGTTGAAGCTGATGGCTTCTGGAAAAAAAAAAAAAAAAACTGTGATCGTAATTTGGTGTGGAGTCCGACTTCCACAGTAAACACATATGACACATAGGTACCCGTTTATAGGGCAGGCAACGTTTCACAGCACAACAACACATTCACACAAGGAAAGGACAAAGACAGGAGAGAGAAAGCACATCCATGCCCGAGCCGGGACTCGAACCCGGGAGCACACCATCCGGGTCAAACTTTTCTGACCGCTAGACAATGCGGCCGGCATCGGATCACTCTGTACATCACATATTGAACGGTTATGTGGCCCACACAGTGTATATGGCTTTTTTAATGAATATTTCATAACAGTTAAAATAAGAGGCTGTCCATAAAAGATGCCACACAATCGTTTTTTAATTCTGAAGCCATGAGCTTTGACATGCATGAGGACTGCGTACTATGCGCCTTGCCTCCTGACAAACACAGGACAAATTTACGACGCAGAAAGGTTGAAATAAAATGCATGGGCAAGGCGGGATTCGAACCCGCGACCTCTTGCTTACGAGGAGAAGACTATACCTCTAGGCCACCGATAAACCCACCACTTATTTTATTCAATTTGTTTGACCCCTCTCCCTTTCCAAGTGTTACACTTCACCTCCCCCCTCCTGTCACAAATCACACTATACTACATAGAAGAGGGTTCTGATGTCAGACTTTTTGTTACTCCTCCGACCCTTGTCTCAAACTGTCGCACTTTCAGGAGCCTCCCCCTCCCCCTCACAGCATCACATCCGTTTGTGGAAAACCCTGAACTATAAATTAACAGGAGTAGGTCTCTGACCGTCGAAGTTTTAATCAATTGATTTTTCAAATTATTAAATATAGGGGAATATGGGGCAAAGTAAAATAGCGGGGCAAAGGGAAATAGTAAACTACTAGGTGACCCGTGCGGAATTCCGCAAAAAAAAAAAAAAAAAAAAAACTCTAAACTTAAAATTGAGTTATTCAGGTTCAAAGATTTCAGTCCTCGATTGGATGTGTTAGATTTGGTGTCTTAGATTCGCTCCCCTGCTAAGGCGGTTTACTGCCGTCGTTCTGACAACTTTTCAAAGAGATCCAAGACACGTTCACTTTTACAACTACTACAAAAGTGATACCCTATATTAAAATCAAATACCCAAGGCTACTACTAAACTAAATACTAACGTTATCGCAAAACTATCATAGTGTTTTGAAACAATAAAAGTTACAATTAAGGTTTACCGAGCTAAGCCTTGGCTTGAAATGTCGCATTTAAAATTGATTTGAGCAACAATGTAACGATTTTGACAGTTGAGCAAAAAATTTAACTTTTTCAAACTTCAATCGCTTATAAGTCGTTTAAACGTGGATTTTCAAGATTCTCGTTACGCGGCGCTAGCGGAGAAACGTTCTAAAGAACGCATTTTTTTTAATCTTTCGAATGAAATCAAAATGGAGACGATACGACAATTATTTCGCTAGATAGAGTCAATTTTGTGCCCAAAAATTGAAGTTCGAATAAAAAACGAACCGACACTTTTTAGAGGGTGGGTCTAATTTTCGTCAATAGCCCGCGGGATAAGCTTCAAAATCATAAATTTTCTTGCAATTCGATAAAGAAATGAGCGAGTTTCGACCGGGTATAGGATTCGGCTTAGAGAAATAATATATGGAGATTTTCACAATTTGCAACGCCGACTATCTAGTAATCTTTTAACAAAGTTCCTAGACGTATAGTTGATTCCTGTCAAAAATAAAAACCTCCAAGATGAACAAAAAAATGTATGCAAGCGATTTTCAAAATTTGACTCCTTTTTTGTAATATTCGTGGTTTTTCAAAAATATCTCTTGTTAGTATAAAATGCTAAAATTTTTGCAGTTATGATTTTAACTATTAATTGAGATCTACTGATACTGAGATGCCCACTGCAGTCCTTATTTTGTTTATATTAAGCATATTTTGATTTTAAATGCTCAATGTAATTAGTCAAGTGCACGCCGGGCAAGGGGATGGGACAAGTGGAATAGTTAATTTCATTTGCTTATGCATTCATTCACTACATCACCTACGCATTTCTTCATTTATTAATTTATTCATTCTTTTACTTATTAATTCACCTATTTATTCATTCATTCACTTATTGTGTTTTTCACTTTGCTCCACGGTTTTTTGAGTTGACAAAATTTCACTTTTTTTTGACGGTGTAAAAAAACTGCCAAAAATGAAAAATATCATTTTAACGATAGTTGTATTACAAAATACATTGTCGGAAGAAAATCCCGATATGCTCATTTTGAAACAGGTGTGTTCACTTAACTATTTCACTTTGCCCCATATTCCCCTACAATTATTTTCCTTTTAAAGCCTAAATGCGAGTTTTACTAACAAAACCACCTCCATTCATTTATTTTTAAAAGGTGAGGAGCAGGCAGAGGGGAAAGGTTCTATACTACACTGCAACCTTTCTTGACAACGACATCGTGACGTCAGCGTGACGTTAGCCTATGAAAAACGAGCTAGATAAAACGTCACAGCCTACTTGGCGAATTAGAGGAGATCGCCGACTGCTTGTGAGCTCTTATTGGGGGCCGTGGTGGCCCGATCGGTAAGGCATCGGACTCGTGTCCGAAAGGACCCGGGTTCGATCCCAGCCGATCAAAGATCCACCGTCTTGATTAATGGTGACTGGGAGGCGTTAAAAATGTCGTGGTCACAAAGTCCTCCAAGTGAAACGATACCTCTGGGGGTGCTAGGGCCTATGGTTTGCTCGACCCTAGGTTCTGGTTCAAAATTAAGAACAGAGCGCTCTTCAGGGCCCTATCCCGGTTAAACCACTAAGCTGGTAGGTACGGGGGACCCTGGAGGGTGAAATGAAATGAGCTCTTATTGGATCCGCCTGTAGTGACGTTCAGTGTCAAGTTAAGTTGCATTTAGTTATAGTGGAAGTATGAGTAATGTGAAAAGAAAACAAGGAGGATGGTAGTTTGGCAGATACTTGGCAGGCACACTGTATACTGTCTAATCTTTTATCGTAAAATCTTCCTCACATCTGCGCATGCCTGAGGTCTCTTCGGATTTCCTCAAAATAGGGGAGAAATGCGAAGTAACATTCAACAGGAAGTAAGAAGCGAAAGCACCGGCAAGTGCGTCTCCTTATCCTATCACCCCTTTTTCAAATGGAAGCGATCGTGACTGCCAGGCGCGCAATACGCAGACGGACAGTAGAGGGCGAGGGTTTTGGGGTTCAGAATGAAGACATTCTTTTATGCGGGAAAGTGTTAGGTTTTTATCAGGAATTTTTTTATAAGAAGGTTGTTTTTTTACGGAAATAAAAGATAACAAGACAGAAAATCAGTGTATTCCTTAAAACCAGCAATTTTACATACAGCTTATTTCAGCAGTTTTTATACAGTACATTTAGTCCATCGGAACCATTCGTGAAATGGAATAAATTGATCGTTTTTCTCGTTTATTCTTCTTTCTATAGAAAAAACTGCACTTAACCATTGGATTCCTAAACAGTGATTTCATTGCGGCTCAAGTAGGATGAAGTCTAAGCTTGAGGGAGCACATTTCTCTCTGGGAGTTGGCGTATTTTGAGTTGGACTATCTTTACCAACGCCGATAAAACTTTCCACTTTCAGTGAATCCGTTTTTTTTTTCACACTCCAGGGTCCCCCTTACCTACCACAACTCGTGGTTTAACCGGAATAGTACCCTGAAGAGCGCTCTGTTCTTTTTGAACCAGAACCAAGGGCCGAGCAAACCCTTAGCCCAGCACCCAGAGGTATCGTTTCACATGGAGGACTTTCTGACCACGACATTTTTAACGTCCCCCAGCCACCATTAATCAAGACAGTGGATCTTAGATCGGCTGAGGATCGAACCCGGGTCCCTCCGGTCACGAGTCCGACGCCTTACCGATCGGGCTACCACGGCCCAGTGAATCCGTTTAAACAAAGTAAATACTCTCAAGGTCAGGCCTCATCTTATCCTGTGTCTTGTGATCTAGAGGTTAGAGCAGTTGTATTTCACCCAGACGACCCGGGTTCGATCATCAGCAGTGGCGTTGCCAGGGTAAATAGGGGCCATATACCCTAATGTAGATTTACAGCTTAATGCCTTTAAATATGTTGTCCCACATTCATGCGTCGAATTAAATACAGTAAAGGCTGTAACGTCCGTAGATAACCTGTATTCTAAAAACCTTTGGTATAGTGATCACTACGTTATTTTTTAAAACTTAATTACATCAATTATTTTATCTTATTAGTATTGCTATTATTTTTTTTAATCAATAAAATTTTTTTGTTTTTGAAAAATATTGGGACACTGATAAGTTAATTTAAAATGAGTTATTTTGTTGAAAATTTAATTTTTATGTTTATAAATGCGTATGAAAGAAAGTCATAATTGACAGGCTATGGATTTTTAGGATACGTAAAAATCAAGTAACTTTTCATAAACATTATTTTTTTGACCGAAGTGCTGAAATTTTTAGTTTGTGTGATAATTGATGCGTCATTCTGGTAAATAATCTCTAAAAATATTTAAATGAAGTTTTTAATTAATTTTTTAACCCCTTGACGCATTTGCCCGTATCTGACACGAGTGAAAATTACCGACACATTTGCACATGCCTGTGTCGCAAACGGGCGCTCTTGTGAATTTTGCACAGTTTTACATTTAATTCCCGTTTGAGATTCGAACAAGTCAAAATAAATAGTCAAGTAAAGATGGCAGTAAAATAGATGAGAGGGATAAAAAGATAAGGAAAGAAACAAAATACTATTGGAGGAACTGTAATGTTGAACTTTGTGCAGTACAAATGCTTTATGATATATCATACGAAACTGACTTTTTAGCCTACTTTCCCGTTAAAAACAAAAGAAAGACGAAAAAAGTATTAAAAGTAGCTTAATGCATCTAAAAAATATCGCCAAGTCCAAAAAATATCGCCAAGTTAAAAAAATAAAAAGGTAAAATGAATATCGAAAAATTAAAAATTTGAAAGTAGGGTATTGAGATGGGGAATTGTCCGTCGTCGGTCTGTCGGTCGGTCGTTGGTCTGTCGGTCTGTCTGTCCCCCCCCCCCCTAATAACTTTTGAATGAACATTCCGATTTGGACAAACTTTTTTTTGTTGGAAAGATCTCGCCGAGTACAGCTCATTCCCATATTTGATTTTTCGATTTGAACAATTTTTGGTTCAACTTTGAACCGTTCAAACAACCTGTCCCGCGATGCTAACTTTTGAGTGAACAGTCCGATTTGAACAAACTTTTTTTTGTTCGAAAGATCTTATCAAGGATACTTCATTCCCGTATTTACATTTCCGATTTGAACAATTTTTTGTTCAACATTGAACCGCTCAAGCAAGCTGTCACCCCTAATAACTTTTGAATGAACAGTCCGATTTAAATAAAACTTTTTTTTTGTTCGAAGGATCTCAGCAAGGATACTTCATTACCGTATTTAAATTTTCAATTTGAACATTTTTTCGTTCAACATTGAACCGTTCAAGTAACCTTTCTCCACCTAATAACTTCTGAGTGAACCATCCGAATGGAATAAACTTTTTTTTGTTGGAAAGATCTCGGAGATTACAGCTCATTCCCATATTTGATTTTTCGATTTGAACAATTTTTGGTTCAACTTTGAACCGCTCAAACAACCTGTCCCGCGATGCTTTCAGAAAAAAAATTAACATTAGCGCCTACGGGGAATTTAAGTTGAATGTTGATCCTGAACTTAAAGTCGGATTTCCTTCAAACTAAATTAGTAAGAAAATGGTTTTGATAAGTAATGTTTGTAAAGTACTTTTCTGAATAATCTTCTGTGAGGACTCTGATTCCGACTCCGACTCCGCAAACATGGCGGAAATGCAGGCTCAGAAAAAAAATGACTGACTGTGCAGACGATTTTTTGTTTATTTATCCATTTGTTTTATTTATTTATTTATTTATTATTATTATTATTATTTTTTGGCAGACGATTTTTTTGTAATAAAAATGTTTGATTCACAAGGGCATTTTATTCTTTATTTATATTTAACAACTGGCAACGGATTAAAAGTGAAATTCGAGACATTTTATCAACGGACGAGTTTTTTTTTCTTTTTGTTTTCTGTCTTTGATAAAATGTGTTTTGATGTGCTTTGTACTTTTAATTTTTTTTTTTTTTTTTTTTGAAAACAATTGAGGATTTTTTCTACGGAAGAACTGTAACAGTTACATTCTTTAAAAGGTGCGACAAAACTTTATTTATTCATTTATTTACTTTTTATGTGTCTATTTCATCTGATGAGAGGGGTATATTTTGCTTTTAGAAATCAGCTTTAAGTGCTAAAAAGGTATGTTTGACATAATTTTTAGTCCCAGATAATTAAGAGAATAATGATCAGATGCTAGAATGCCGATGTCTATGTACGGGAAAGTAGGCTCGTTTAGTTCTTGACAGAACTTCTTGTTAGTAATGTGTATTAGGGTGGAGCGAAAAAAACGAAAAAAGTTTTTATTTTCGAATCGTAATAGTGCGGAAAAGTTGCGATTGGTGAAGACTTATAAAACAAAAAAAAAAAAAAAAATTTGAAATCGGATAATATCTTCCGATCCCGCAACGAGCCTGAAATTTTGAAAAAATGAAAATTGTCATGTGTTTTTAGCGATTTTTTAAAATTTTTGTTTCCATGTTTTATTTTAATTCTCTTGACAGAAAAGTTACAATTGGTAAAGCCTTCTGAAATTTTAAAAAATATATTGAGATCGAATAATACCTTATGATCCACGAACAAGCCAGAAAAACCAAAAAATGGGAAATTTTCAGCTTTTTTTTTTTTTTTTTGGTGGGGGGGGGGGGGAATTAAAATTTTTTTTTTAAAATGTTCTCTTTTTTTTTTCTTCTTTTTTACCCGGTATCATAGCGTAAAGAATTTTAAAAAGCACTATATTACTCTTAAACATTAATTTTTTTCTTGATTTTTAGGTATCTTCTAAACATGCAAAACTACCAGTCTTTACAACAATGAAACACTTTCAAATAATAGAAAATTATAAATATTTTCCAAAATTTCTACAATCCAGTACAAAACCCACTAATAAGATACCCACTCGCAAAAAGAACGTTAATTTTAATCACTAAACGATAAATAATTTCAGTGCCTAACTAATTACATACAATTTCTTAACCGCCTTTTGAAGTCTGTGCCTTCTATAAACTGTTAACTAACCTAACTGACTACCTACAGAATCCTTCAATATTAAGTTAATTAAAAACTAATTTTTGTTCAGTCTTTAAAATTAAACCTAGTTAGGTTAGGTAGTGTATAGAATGAGACTGCAAAAGGCAATTAAAAATTAAGAAACTAACATATAATGAGGTAGGTATTAAAATAGTTTATCGTTTAGAGATAAAAAAATATTGTTCATCTTATGAGTGAGTATTTTTTTCAGTGGATCTTTGTACTGAAAAAGTTCTACAAATTTAATTAATAGGCATGGGTAAAAAAAATTTATGTAAATGTTATCTATTATTTTTTGCTTTTTAGTTGCTTTAAGTTTGCTTTAAGGTTATGTTGGTTCCTACAGTAACACAGTCCCAAACAAAGTGGAGCAAGGTGTAACAAAAATTAAGGATTGGAAAGCATTTGACAAGGCGAGGGCACTGCGGGGAAAGCAAAGGTTCATACCCCATTTCGCCTTCAAAACTTCCCATTGATATGTCACTATGAATGGACCGATAAGGTGCTTAACAATGAACAATAGATATCAGGAGTGCTGAGTTGACAGTTGATGTCTTCGCCTTTTACTGAGAGGGGGTTAGGGATTTTTCTAGGGATATTTCTTCTACCGTAGTTATGTAAAACTAATTCTCTGGCTAGCGATCTAGCCAAACTTTAATCTAAGGGTAACTCCGTATCAAATGAAGCAAAAAAAAAAAAAAAAAGAAAAAAAAAAAAAAAAAAAACACGGCCAGATTTTCACGAAATTTGCACTTTTTGACATCTTAAATGTATACATTATTTTTTAAAATTCTAATATTTATAATTGTTGAATATTTATTCTTTGAATTTCGTTAAAAAGCCTTTTTTTAACCTTACCGGCAGACTTGAAATCATTTTACTAAAGTTCTGTGGAAGCGACCGACTTTTTAAATAACTCATTTCAAAGATAATAAGATGCAATTTTTTATGCAATTTGAATACTTTATGAAAATGTTTCTTTTTAAGCTGTAATTTAAAATTTTTGAAATAATGACACTTCAGGAATTTTT
>JAXGGA010020371.1:0-18403 GCA_038373865.1 Uloborus plumipes | reverse complement strand
TTTACTAGTTGGATTCCGAAATGTTAAAAAAATGTCGGAGTTAGTTTAAAAATGTCATACAAAAACACTCCACGCTTTTAGAACAGTGACACTCATTTTCTTGTCAGTAATTTCATACAAAGAATTATTTTTTACTTTTTAGTTGATCAACTCTGAAAGCGTGTTTTTTTTTTTTTTTTTTTTCAAACTATAATTTTTTTATAGTTTCCAATATTCAGTGAAAGTTCAAAAATTTCGCCTTCCTACTTATTTTAAAATGAGTTCGAAAAGTCTCGTTTCACATTCCATTCTTCACATTCCAAGGTGGCGCCCAGCCCCACCTTTTCATAACAAGTTTTGGGTTCGTTACATCAAATGGCTTTTATCGCTTACTTGGCGAACAGCAATAATTTTTCCTACTGTAGTGGCCAACAATGGCGGACAACTAGTCTTGCTTCTCAAATTGTGATCCGGAAGGACAGATTAACAGGTGGTCATTGTGGAGATGGACACAATGGTTTTGGGGTTGCCAGGCGATGGCAGTTAGGATTACACCGGTATTTTGACCAATACTTGCTGTATATCTTACTTAATCATCCAGCTAGAAGAAGGATTCTGCGAACAAAGCCCCTTGAAAGTAGCATTACAAAGCGATGCATTTACTTAAATAGCGTCTTCCTGCAATAAAACCATTATAAAATTTTAACATGATGTCTTCTTCAGCTTTCAATGAGGAGAGTGACGGATTATCTCTCCTGCTGGGTTAAAAAATATTGCTAGGGCTTTCAAGGCAGTCAGTCAAGTCCCAATTTTTCACTATCTTTAGCTTATCACAATGCAGCAAATTTATTCCCACTATAGGCGGCTCATCCAGAGTGACAAGGGGGGCGACTGCCCCCTCACTTCCAAAAATAAAGGGGCTTTGCCCCCTCACTTTTCGCGGTTAAAAAGCATTGATCGAGTGAAAAATGATTTTTTACATAGTAGATAGATTGATTTCACCAAAATAAAAGCACAAAATTCCAAAAATAGGACTGGTTTCATGTTATTTCGTAAGACTGGATGAAAATCAACCTGCCTGGTTGATTTTTGAGGTCATATTCTGCAATTTTTAGAAGTCAATTAATCAGCAATGATAAAATCCAATATTATAGCCAAATTATAGCAGAAACAAAACCTTTCAAAGGTGCTGCATCCTAACTCTCCCCTCCCCACATTTTTTCGATCCTCTCTCCCATATTTTTCTTGACCCCACACTTTTTTGTTCACCAGCCGCCTATGATTCCCATAGAACTCTGCTCTATGTGCAATAATATATATATTTTTTTAATGTGTGATGGGTTTCTTTCGTCCATTATTTTCATATCTCCTCTGTTTCAAGTCGCAAAAAGCTTAAGAGCAAGAATCTGAGAAACTGTCACGCCTAGCATTATGAGGTGATTCATGGCCTCTCAGATTTTCTCCCAAAAATTACCAAATGTTTATTATCTGATAGAAAGACCAAACCCAGAATATTTTTCTCTAAAGTTGAGTTGTTTAGTTTTTATGGATCCCTAAAGATGAAGGTGCGGCATCAAAAATTAAGCGGATTTTCAACACATGGAAGTTGCCGTGAGCTAAAACTCCTACCAGGAACTGTTTAACTCCAATTTTTTTTTCGTATATGGAATACAGAAGGTTGAAACTTTACAAAATGAATGTTAAATTTGTGGTAAGTTGTTGCCGTAAGGTCAGTGAAGGCCCTCAAAACAAGGCATTTTTGACGTTTTTTTAGCGTTTTTGAGGTCCAAAAACAGCTTGTACATTTCAGTTGGCACGGCAAAAGTAGTGTCGTTTGAAAGACCAGTGTAAGCACTTTAAAATAATGTATAAATAACCGAGAAAAGTTCAACGTGCTTTTAGTTGCGTAAGGCCGAAATATGAAAAATGTCATATTTTACCGATATTCAAACGGTCATAACTTCCTCCGCCAACAACATATTGAAATATTTTTTTTTCCAATGTCATACTCTATTCTTTGTCTTAACAGAATAGTTGAGTCCTTTGAGGCGAAATGTAAAAAATTTTTTTACAAAAAATGTACAGGAAAAAATAAATTTTTTGTAAAAATTTTTTTCCACAAAGGTTACCGCACACTCTCTCTATGTATCTTAACTCTGTGGGAAGGACTCAATGTGTGACGTCACTAAAGCCAGTGTGCGGCCCGGCCCCGGTCTAGAGGTAATGCAGGAAATTATAGACCTGTCAGTCTTACTTCGGTGGTTTGCAAAATTTTTGAAACTTTATTTAAAATTAAGATTATGAATTTCTTAGAAAATAATGATCTGTTGACTAGTTTGAGGTAAATCGTGTGCTACTAATTTATTACATTTTTATAACAAGGTCACCATGGCTTTAGATAAAAAAAAGTGTGTAGATGTTTACATTGATTTTCAAAAAGCTTTCGCTAAGGTACCGCATGTTGCACTACTCAGTAAATTAGCTGATATAGGAATTGTAGGTAAAATTTTAGTTTGGGTTAGGAATTGGCTGACAGGAAGGAAACAAAGAGTAGTTGTAAGGGGTAACCATTCTAAATGGAGTGAGGTTTTAAGTGGGGTTCCCCAAGGATCAGTTTTAGGTCCACTTTTGTTTATTATTTTTATGAATGATATTCATGAAAATGTTTCCGGAAACATGAATTGTTTTGCTGATGACGTCAAACTTATGAGGATTGTAGAAAATGATGAACAAGTAAATCAGCTGCAAGAGGATTTGGATCATATTACTAAGTGGGCAGACAAGTGGGGCATGGCAGTAAATGTTGGGAAATGTCAAGTGCTGCATTTAGGTCATGGAAATAAGCATACAAGCTATTATTTACAGGGTTCAGTCATTAGTAAGGCAGAGAATGTTATGGATCTAGGTGTCTTAATAAATCAAGACTTCAAGTTTAGTCAACAGTGCAGCATAGCTAGTAACAAAGTCAATAGGATGCTTGGGTTTATAAATAGATCTCTTTCAAACAAATCTGAGAAGGTTCTTCTGCCTTTATATAGAAGTTTGGTAAGACCTCATTTAGAGTATGCTGTTCAGTTTTAGTCTCCTTATCTTAAGAAAGATATTAATTTATTGGAAAGGGTACAAAGGAGGGCAACAAGGTTAGTGAATGGATTTCTAATTTAGACCAGAGACGGACTGGGAAGAAAATTCGGCCCTGGGATACTTTTAAAAAACCGGCCCTGGGGGGGGGGGGTAACAAAAAATCGGAGAAACATAGATCCCTACCCAATCACTAGCCCTTTTCCGAAAACTTTTTTACTGACAACAATACAACTCTTATTTTAAGCAGTAATTCAACGCAGTAATTCACACACACGCGCGCTCCCGCACACCAGGCGCGGATCCAGACGGGGGGGGGGGGGCGGTATGGACGTCGAGGCCCCGAACCAAAATCAACCTCAAACTGCATTTTTGGCACTTATATTTCTAAAAAAAATGGCGAATACGCCCCGTTCTCGCCCAAAAATGGCACTTCGACCCCTCCCTTACCGAAAATGACCCCTCCTGAACCAGAATCTGGATCCGCCCTTGACACACACACAGTCGAGTCAGTTCCTAACAAATCGATTTGTAAGGAATTTTTATAAGCAAATTATTTATTATTTTAAAAATATTTTTAATCGATCGTGATCACTAAGTCTTCCAAGTAAATCAATACCTCTGGCGGCGATTTACCAGGGGTTGCTCGGTTTCTAGTCTGGATCAGAAAATACAGCGCTCTTCAGGTGCTCATTTAACCGGTTAAACTACATGTAATGGCAGGTACAAGGGAGCCCTGAAGTGTATGTGTTTTTGATAAAACCGAAACTTTATGATATTATACCATAACCAAATTTACTAAGGACTAAACTTTACTAAGTAACCAAGCAATTAACATTAACTGAATAACAAGTTCTTGACTTTCATTATTATAATTATTTTTATTGTTTACTAATTTAGTTTTCTAATTTTTGAAGTTCTTTTCAAATTTGAAAATGCATAACAATTAGTTTCAGATTTTTTATTGAACATGACAATTGAAATCGGTCATCCATTCAATTTTCAGGTCTTTAATTTATTGCCCAGATTGAAGGGGGAAATATGTAAAACCGAAGTCGCACCCAGCGGCGCCCCGATAGGTGGTCATGGGAGGACACTGTGATCTTCAAAAAAATCGATTATTGGCTAATTTTGCCTGGTGGAACGGTAAATTAGGTAACCCGAAATGCCCGAATGCCATTAAATGTACTTGCAGGTACATACCCGTATTTTATTATTCGGCACAATTGAGAGTTTCCATCCTCCTAGAAATTTAGGTTTGAAGCACCCCTGGTCGAATCCAGGACATGATCCAATTTGGACCTTATGTCCACCCCGCTGAGAAAACTGGACCTTATGCCATCGCTGTCCAAAAATATGGACCTTCTGTTCGTGGATCTTTTGTTTGTCGGACCTTATGTTCCTTGGATCATATGTCCATTAGAACTTATGTGTGCCGGACCTTCTGTCACATGGATATTCCATCCCTTGGACCTTTTTTGAACGTGGATCTTCTGTTCGTGCATGGGCGTCGCTGCCTGCTGAACATTGGGGGGGGGGGGGGACTGTTTAAAAAGTTGGTGTTTTTTTAAACATGTTTAACATTTGTAAAGACCAATGAACATTGTAATTTTCAAATAAAGACCACAAGAAGTCATATTCTGACCCGTCGCGAGGACAAAAAAGTAGGGGTGGTGGTATGAAATTGCCGACCCTTCATTAATTTCAAACGCATCTTAAATACAGAGAGAAAAGAATGTGTTATATAAGCTTCTTTTCTACTATATCGGAGAGTTGATAATGTGTTCTTAATAGTAAATATATATACTTACCCAGAAGAAGAGGGTACGGGGGTTTCTCCCCCGGAAATTTTTTTGAATTTGTGGCCTTAAAAATGCATTTTAGACTATATTTGGCACTGTTATGGGAGAAGAGGTTCGAGGGCTCTCTTCCGTACATTTTTCGATATCGAAACGTTAAAAACTCAATTATTACCTCTGATTGTGATATGGATAAGGGGATAGGAGATTTTTTCGAAATTGTAGCGCTAAAACGCAATTTTAGACTATCTTTGCTAATAATACGCAGATTAGGGATTTGAGTTCCCTCTTTTCGGAAAATTATTGAAATTGCAGTCTTAAAAATACATTCTAAATAATTTTTGGCAATAGTAGTTGAAGCGGTTCGGAGGCGCTTCTCTGGATATTTTTGGAAATTGAAATTTTAAAAACACAACTATAGATAATATCTGATTGTTTTAGGGGAAGGGAGGTGCGGGGTTCTCCCCGAAACTTTTTTTGAAATTGTAACTGTAAAAACGCAGTTTCAGACGATCTGCGTTGATGTTAGGGGAGGGGAGGTTTAGGGCCCACCCCGGAACTTTTCAAAATTGAAGGGTCATCTTTGGTAACGTTAAGAGGACAGACAAATATTCGAAATAGCTCGAAAACAGTAATTTTCGTTGACTTTCAGTGATGTTAGGGCAGGAATTTTCGGGAACTCTCCCTCGGAAACAAAAGCTTAAGCCCTTTAAAACGAAATATAGGACGATCTTAAATGTTGTTGGCAAGACAGAGAGGGAGACGGAGACGCCTCCATTTTTAATGAGAGATATGTTTATTCAAGCTGTGAAGCAGCAAAAAAAAAAGCAAGGTAATGCTCCCATATTTCACATTTTATGCTCACGTTACTTGAAAATTCATGCCTTTGATCAACAACAATGCAAAAGCTTAATTTAGTGCTTAAATGAAACAATGTTTTTCATCCTGCTTGCATCGCGGCATAATTTTTTCTTTGGTAAAAACAAGTAATTAAAAAAACGATTAAAGTTTTATGGAGAAGACTGGCGAAAAAGTTCTGACTTCTTTATATTCAGTTTGATTTACTAGAGAAAAAATCCCTTTATAATTATTCATCTGGCATTTTGATCCTCAACAATGTGTGAGAAATCTTTTTGGAATATTTTTTAAATTTATTTTTATTATTGCTTCTTACCCTCTCCTCCATACAAACATTTGTTTTGCTTCAGTTATACCTATGCTGAGAACAATGCTTTCCCCTAATTTTAAAAGACCCATTGATTGAAATTTATATTTCATAGCTAAAAATTAGGTTTAAAAATTTCAACTTAAAATTATTTGTATAGAAGATAAATAACTTTCTTTTTTATGATAATTCAGTTATTTTAGTAGATTGCCATGGAAATGCAGCGATAAAATATTTCAACGGTCTCAACTTTTTAAAAATAATTTAGTTCTAAATAATTTCAAAAATTACTCAACTAAGTGAAGATTATTATTTCATCACTTAAAAGATACAGCAGAATCTTTTCGCAACAAAATATTTCTTAGTCATTTGAAAATATATTTCCAATTTAGAATTTAAATATTTAAACTATTATAAATAATATTATAGTTATTATATTTGAACGTTTTCATATTGAAATTCTTATTCTCTTCTTCTTCGCTCCGTGCTCACTATCAATGATAAAGATACACAACGTTATTAAGTAATTTTGTTGCATCTTTTTAAATATTATTTTATAATATTATAAATTTAATAAATTTTAATTTAATATAATATAACGAAAAGATAAAATAAGCAAAACTTGCCAGATTTATTTTCTTCAGCTCCGAAATTCTTTAAAGTTGATTCGGCATCTGGTGGTGGTGGACCGGTAGATCCTTCTGTTGTCGTTCCCCTAAAAAATTTCCATCTTACATCATGTGACCAAACGCGTGGCCACATTAGCCCCCCGCTCAAGAATCGCATCCGAAGCCCCTTTCTCCTACGAGTGAGTATGGGTGGTCAGAGACGGATTTTTTAGTGTCCATTGTGATGCAGCTGGACCACAGTGTCTTCTTTCCTCTTTAAGAGTAGTGGGAGCAATAAAAGAGGGTGGCGTTATCTGGGACAGAATCATGAGAAGTATTTGAAATGGGGAAAGTGCACAAAAGGAAATTTATTTCTTAGATAGCAAGCTGTCACGTTTCCTACTTTTTAAGCCACGTTCTCAAATGAGCTAATTCTAACATGGCCTTGTAATTCTAATATAATTTGTTTTTGATTTGGAAAGAAGATATCCACACTTTTCTAGTGCTGTGATATATATATTCGGTTATTCGGCGTTGTAATACAAAACCATTGTAGTATCGAATGAAAATCTTGAGGGGGGGGGGGATTTATTTCTATTTGGTTCAATACTACAAACCCCATGATCTATTTATTATTTCTGATTTCCAATGCCCCGTCATGCAGGTGGGTGGTCAAAAAGAGAGAAAGTGTCGATTGTTGAATGGAGGGATTGGATCTTCTTATTTCCACCTTTTAACGGGTTTTGTTAATAGGAGAAAAATAATTGCTCGGATAACGAAGGCATAAAACGCAAAATGCCCACTGTAGGAAACTGATTAATTCGCAGATGGTTCATCAAGTGCAACATAGGAGGAAGTTTTTATAATTTTAGTTCGGACTGCAATTCTAATTTAATTTTGATACAGAAATGATAGCTCAGACCTTTTTTTTTTCTCAAATATAAGAATTCCAAAATATTGAGAGGGACTTTTGCTCAGTTCAAAATATTGGGGGAGACATGTCCCCCTCGTCCCCCCCCCCGCCAACGACGCCCGTGTGTTCGTGAACCTTTTGGTTTTGGATTTTCTTATATTCGAATCCCCTCGCCCCCTGGTCGTACCCCAAAATTCCTCTTCACAATACTAACTTTGCATCGAAGCATATTTATAACATTAATAGATCATTGCTATCAAAAAAAGAAAGAAATTATTTAAGACTCAGTCTGGGCAGTTTGCAAGTTGGCTCGATCGATCTCGAAAGAGTAATGTTGACTTATTACTGGGATGCACCCAGATCAATTGATTGTAGCGATCTGGGCTAAGCGCAGCCTTTTGCAGGCTTCCACACTTTAAGTTGGAAATGTAAATATTTGATGATATGATAGTGAGGAGAACATCTGAAATTTGGAATCAAACAATATTTTTATTGCTTTAAACTCTTTATTTATTTTTTGGCTTTTTCCAAACGCCCCCCTCCTCTTCCTCCCTCCCGGGACAATGTTTCAACAAGAACATCAACTCGATGCATTAATAAGCTCATTATCATTTTTGTTTCATTTCAGCAAAACTGTTCTGCAGTCTTCAAACAAGAACAATATTAGTTATTATTAGAGAAAATTTTATTTAAAATTTCAAACATTTATTCTCTTTAATCATATCAATCCCAAGATTTTCCCCTAACATTACACCAAAAAATAAAACATCAATTTTGCTACACTTCTTTGGATAAAGTCAAATGATTGTTCACGATATGTTTTGTCGTAGAATAAAATGAACTAACAATAATCCAGATAAAGTATAAATGACTATAGCAGTGACTTACTTATAAACTTCCGAGTGCTAAAGGATTATGTTGCAGTTCTTTTCTCAGAGAAGTACTTTTAAAAACGCATCAATGAATGTTTCCGCTCACTTTGTTTGCCATGCTGAAGCAATCCGGCGGACAGGGACTACTATACGTACGAGAAAAGGAAAAACATCTGACACATGTAAAGTATAAATCCAACGTTAAAAATGCACAAATATACAGGTATACTGCAGACACGTGTTTCGGGGCTACAAGGAGCCCCTTTTTCAATGCAAGAAGTGTGAGCTTTAGGATGAAGAATCATCCGATAAATTATTTTTTCCGCTTTATCGGATGATTCTTCATCCTAAAGCTCACACTTCTTGCATTGAAAAAGGGGCTCCTTGTAGCCCCGAAACACGTGTCTGCAGTACACCTGTATATTTGTGCATTTTTAACGTTAGATTTATAGGGGAGACTGGGTACGGTTGTGACAATTTTCATTTGCTCCCCCATAGATCCCTTAACAATGCCTGTGAGCTGGTTTAAAGTTGTTTTTATGTTAAAGTGTTTATTTGCTTGCTTATAAACACTAAAATTTTCTCCCTAAGTACAATAGTTAACTCACAGGACCAAATTAAACAAAAAAGGAAAAAATGTCACAACCGACCCCGCCCCAGGGGCGGTTGTGACAGTGCTTGGGGTCGGTTGTGACAAGTTCAAAAATACAGCAAAATATTCTAGATCACTTTTAATTTCAAGTAATATTAAACGTAATTCAAGATAACCTTCATCTTGGAAAGTTTAACATTTAACGATGTGTCTCGTTCAGTTGAAGTAGCCTTATACCAAGTTTTACAAAAATATCAGGTCTTTGGAATTTCGTAACGTCTGTTTTGGCAACATTATACACATCCTGTGGGTCATAACCGTGTATGTTCATAACAATTCTCAAGTATCAAAGAAAGATTCCACATTTATTTGTTTTATTGAAGCCTGTTACTCTTGAAAGGCTAGTTGCTTGAGCTACACGAACAGAAGGGAAACATTTCTATTCATAAATGAACGGAACTATTTCTCAGTAGCCATTTTACTCTCATAACTGCTTTCAGCGTATATGTAAGCTCAAAAGCATTTTATTATGAGCAATACAACTTATGCACACGTTGTTTTCATTGTGACAGCGCCAGTCGTCTCCATCGCGTTTACGAATGAATGTTTCGTAGCAAAACTTACGATTAACGTTGCATTTCCAAAGCTGTCAGAAAGAAAAAATGTTTCACTTCTTTATAAGCTTCTTTATATTTCATTAGGTCATACTGTACCTAGTTCTGTCTTCTCCAAGCGTATTATGGGCATCAAATATGATAAAAACATGTTTTACTCGTGTCACAACCGTCCCCACGCAATTTGTCACAACCGACCCCAACCCACTACTTTTGAAAACAGCAATCGCCATGGCAATACAAAATAGTCTACATAAAAAGTAATCACTGCTATTTCACTATTAAGGTTCACTACTAACGGGGAGAAAACTTTCATTTCTCTGTCTGTACCCATTCAACAGGAATTACTAAAAGACATCGAACAAAAAAACTTACTTTTGACTGTTAAAAAGTAACCAACCCCTCTGCTAGCGCTAATGTCGCTCGATGGCTACCGCAATGCTTTGACACACATTCAAACAAACATGCTGATACTCTCTATCTTTGCTTCAACCAGGTATTAATTATGGTTTAGCTAATATGACGACTGTCACAACCGCCCCGCGTCACAACCGTCCCCAGTCTCCCCTACTTTACATCTATCGCACAAAGGTATTTACTTTATACACCCCCCCCCCCCCCGCCCTGTCTTTTCCCTGACTATTGTCGTTCGCTTCGGTCGTTTGGTACAGTTCTTGTCTAATAAAAAACAACTGTCTTCGGACCCCTTCCCACGGTAACACTAAAGAATATATAGGGGAGAAGAAGCGACTCTTCGTGACTGGCATTGCCGGGAAAACAACCACCCTTAGTTGCCCGGTCTGACAGGAAAACTAACATTCAGGGAAAGTGGGCACTCGTTTGGCGTCAATGTTGAACTGGAGTTTCTCGGAATTGGCGCAGGGGTTGCTATAGCTTTTGACTAGGAATTCCAAGAAAAAAGAGATGCCCGAGGTTTGTTGAGGGGAAGACACGACGGGGCTAATTACCACACCGATGTCGGATCTAGTGACAATGGTCAAACCTGAATGGGAAATGATAGCAAGATCGTCTGTGGTCGTTTTGTATTCCTGGCTGGCCTTTTTTTTTCTTCTGAAGAATGGATGCCAGATGTGCACAGCGCAGGGGCATTAGGCATTTATCTCTTTCTTGCTGTGTTGGAATCCAGTTGTGCTGGTGATTTCTTGCATTTGGGAAGAAATTACACTTGCGGAAAATTCATGAATTTACTACCGACAAATAACCACAAGATTATTTTGCATCAATCTATTCATCTAATATCTCACACAATGAGGATACGAAAGAACGATATTTAATTATCGAAACGGATTTTTATCGGATGCTGTGAAAGCATATTACCCCCTCCCCCTCCCTGGCCCCTAAACAGTTATGCAATGCATGATGTAACTTTCAAGCTGATGAATTTGACTCCATGCCTCTCATATGCTCACTAATAACACCACAAAAAGAAACATTCCTGAAACTAAAACATGAAGCTACATCGGAACTATCGACTTTTTCCAGTATTTATTATCGATAGTTCTTTATTGTAATGTGAAAGCAAATGCTTGTTTGGGGCAAGGTTATTAAGCGATTGAACTCGGACAACTGAAAAATACTTCATTTTTATGAGATGAATGGAAATAGACTCTAATACGTAACAGAAGAAAAAAAAAAAGAAGACTTCTTGTAACTTCCATAGCTTACGGGATGCAATTTTTGCAGAAAAAAGCATTCAATTTTCACAAGGATATCTAAATTAGTATAATCCCATTGCAACCATCTGATCGATGCTTTGTACACGTGCTTCTGAAAATTCAAATTAAAGCGCAGTGTAATGAGCTTTAGCTGCTTGTTTACTTGTTATACCATAAAAACAATCGATGAAACAATAACTAGTTTTGGGGCCCCTTAGTTAAGGGGGCCCTAGGCCGCGGCCTAGTTGGCCTATTCGGTAATCAGGCCCTGATAACTAGTGCTGCACATAAAATAATTAAAGTTTTAAATTTAATATTTTGCAATCAGGGACATTGCTTTATGAATCTAATATTTCCAAAAAAAAATTTTTTTATTCGAGAAAATCATACAGGATTTATAAATAGGTAGACATTTACCTGTAAATAAAATTATTATTATTTTCTCAAAAAAGTCTGATGAACTTGTATCAATAATGATGCAACTAATGGTTAACAGCGAACCATTTCAGGTGACTTCCATTTTGTTTTTCTCTTTTTTTTTCTGTTTTAATTTCTTATTTAAAAGATATTTTATTTTAAAAACAAATAATCCTTTTTTTTTATTTTAAGCTTGTAGTTATTAAAAAATCTGCAACTAGCAACAATTTAGTAATTACTAAAAGTTAATTTTCAATAAGTAAATAATCAGAAGAAAATAAAATATATAACTAAATTTTTTATAATTAACTAACGATATATGATCACCAAAATTTTAAGATAAGCTGCAAATATTGAAAAATTCCCAACTTAGTGTATATTACACTTTTTTTCTGACTGTTTACTATTGAAAATTCCCCGATATCAATATTCTACCGATGTCTTAAGCAATTAATTCTTTATATGAATTTTATTTTCTAAAATCTTCATTAGCT
The DNA here is from genome assembly GCA_038373865.1 of Uloborus plumipes. Classification (NCBI taxonomy): domain Eukaryota; kingdom Metazoa; phylum Arthropoda; class Arachnida; order Araneae; family Uloboridae; genus Uloborus; species Uloborus plumipes. Next base: position 6,193 of record JAXGGA010020371.1, on the reverse strand, counting down.
GAAGACACTGGTGAAAATTAATTATAATTTTTGTGAATATCTTGAATCAACTCGGATGCAAATGAAAATCGAATGAGAGCAGCAAAATTAGAAGCCTGGAGTCCTGAACTACACAGTTAGACATACACACGAGAAGATTTTAAAATAATCTTAAACACAAAATTATTAATGTGAGAGAAAGACCTAGTAGAGAAAAACGAGCGAGTTTTATAAATGCGGATGCAATCCAATTTTTAAATGTGTAAAAAATCTGGACGTCACCGCAGCTGAGAGGCGGCTGATGCGTAAATTTTACACCTTATCTGTAGAATTCGATAACTATGCTGCCATGCTCAGAGCCTTCAAATTGTCATTTCAAAGTACGAGAAACAAGGTTTTGTAAAATGATTAAGTTTACATTGTGTGGCAAGGCCGCATCCAGAATTTCTTTTTTCGGGGTAGACCCCGATTCGCACGTCCTCCCCCCCCCCCGCCTCCAAAAAAAAAAGATGTATAAAAATACTCGCATGCATATTTGTGTGTGTGTCGATGGGTCTTTTTTTTTTCTTTTCTTTTGCTGATCTCCTCCCACCCATGTCCCCCCCCCCTTTTTTTAATGCTCCTGCTTTCTGCTTTTCTGTTTCATTTTTGTTGAATGAATGAATGAACTTTTATAGGGAATGCATTTAAATTTTTTAAATGGGGGGGGGTATCACCAACATTAGGGGTCCGGGGGTGTCTCCCCCGAGAAAGTTTTAAAAAATAGATTCAAAATTCTGCATTTTTAGGCCTTATATGAGTATTGGTACTACAGAAGTATAAGGGAAAAGTAATCAAACAAAAACCTTTTAAATTTTATGCCTTTTGCAAATTAGGATCAATCAGAGTATAAAAAAATGTGGACGAACAAATTCTTAACATTAATCTCCAGAGATAAAGAGCGAGGAAAGAGAAAATGATAAACACGCATCATCACTTGCGTAGTGGCGTACTCAAGGGGTGGGCTGATAGGGCTGCAGCCCCCTCCGAAATTTTCCAAAAAAATTTTTTAAATTTCAGCTGAAATCGTTCATTTATTTCGATTTATTTATTTAATTTTCCTTTCTTGCTGAAATCATGACACGAAATTTTCTTTGAAAATAAAATTCAGTATGGGGCAAAATTAAAAAAAAGGGGGAAACAAGTGAATTCTTTCTTTTCTTTTTTCAATCTCTCTATTTTACTATATGTGACGTGAATGGTTATCTTATAATTCGAATTGTTGATATTTGTTCCAAATTTGTTTCAGAAACGCCGATTAACGCTTGTTCATTCATCTAATTCTATTAAATAAATTTCAAAAAATGTGTGATTGAGACCCAATATTTAGAATACAGTAAAATAAATGGCAAAATTAATGCTATCAAAGCGCAAATTTGCGAAAATATTGCTCGCATTTGTTTAAGAAACACCTCCTTCAATAAAGAAAATTTTTCTAACTTCAATTTTATCATTTACTATTTTCATCAAAACACTTTACTTTTCAACAATATTTATGACGCCAAAAAGTATTTTTTTAATGATGTACTTTTGTCATCTGAAATTAGCATTGATAACAGAAATTCGAAACATTTACTTTTCTTAGCTACATTTTATGAGGTGTTCGCCCCCTCCTCTCAAAGAGTCTCGTCTCAGCCCCCCCCCCCCCCGAAATTATTTGTCTTCGTACGCCGCTGCTTGCTTACATCGGTTTTCAATATAGTTATATAGTATTTTTTTATCATTTCCCCAACTCACCAACAGATACAACACTGAATAGTATAAAATGACCAATCGTAAAAAACGCACAAATCGTTCAATAGAAATGGTGTTGTAGAGATTTAGAAAATAAGTAACGAGACAATAATTTTCTGACTATTTAGACAACGATTTTAACAACGATCCTATGAGAGTTTCTTAACTATTTTGATTATTAGCTCAATATGTAATAGTTTAAGAAAAGTTATTCAACCATTATTTTCTTGTATCTCAATAGTAACGTTAATTAAAGTTTCCTGCTTGTGCTTATCGTACTTAAGAAATCCTTCATGGTGTAAATATGAAATACGAAATGAAACAAGAACCTTAATTTAGAACAACAATCATATGAGATTCTTCTCGGATATTTTGACCATAAGCTCAATATGTAGTTTCAGAAAAGTTCTTTGACAATTATTTTCTTGTACCCAAGAGTTAAATTACCTTTCGAGAAACTTCATAAAAGAAACACTGCTGAAGGAAAACTTGCTCCTTTTAATTTACATTTAAATTTAACTATTGCGAAAAAAAAAGGGCCAAGATTAATGCTATTTTATTTTTAATAAAAACTTAAGCTGTACAGTTTATTTCGGGGCCAGTTTGAGCCCCAGAGCTCCCGTCTAGCTGCGGCCCTAGAAAAGAGTACAGGAGCCCCAGAACAAATTGTTGATTAAAACCTAATTTAATTTAAGGTTTTAAACCCTTTCACTTGTTTTCTTTTTTTTTTACAGTATGCTTTGGGCAACTGGGCTCAGGAGTTTCTAAGGTTTTAGGACCTTCTTTTCTTTTCAAATGTAATGGAATTTGCAGTTATGTAGGATTTAAATATAAAATTTCCCTAAAAATAACCATAATTATAGATGAAGAAGAAGAGGTGAGCTTCATTGTTAAAGAAATGAGCAAACGATGCACTTCAATTGAAGCCCAAAATTTTTCTCATTCATAGTTGGGTATATGGCTAAAAAATTCCTTAAAAATTCCTAACTAGTTTCGAATATTTGTGTACAGAATCTGCTCCTTTAGCGCCCGTTACATAGAATACGGAAAAACATTTTATACTATATATTATTCTATCGGTTATTTTCGAAAGACAGCACAGGATTTTTTCCCGCGAGTCTCCATTGTAAAAAAAGAGCCAATGGATGAAAATTTTACAATAACAGCCTTCAAACAAAAGCCAATACCTAAAATTATCTAGTTCTGTTTCTTATTTAATAGTCCTCAATCGCATTTCAAGCAGCAACCCAGTGCGCCGTAAATGGCTACTCAAGTGACAACTTGAGTAACCATTGACGGCGGAGAAAGCAACCTGCAGGGGCAAGCAAGATGGAGAGGCACAAAAGAAGGGCTTTCTTCTGCTTCTATTTGCTTTCCTAGCTTATTGATGCAACATGAAATTAGAATATTCGCGTTTAGGAAAAAGTGTGAATTGCAATGTTTTTAGTTTATCGAACAGATCTGTTCGCAAAAATTAAAAACATTGTTCAATTAGGATTTGAAAATGAGTAAGTTATGATGTAGTGCTTTTAGTTGGTAGTTATCAGCATTCCAGCAGTAATCGGTTTAAATGAGTCCTAAGCATAAGCGTAGCTTCGGGGGGGCACGTGCCCCCCCCCCCCAACTTGTTGGAAATTTTTTCTTTGAAACCTGAATTTTTCCGAATTCAGACCGAAACTAATCGTCAAAATATCATTTGCAGTTATTTCCCTTTATTTTATCTTTGAATTATTACCCAGGTGTGGGTGAAGCAGGGGGGGGGGCACGGAGGAATTCCGGCTCTCCGTCGCAATTTTCAGTGTTCGGCACCAAATTTTTCCCGAAATTGGATGACGAAAATCACAAGAAAGATTACTTCCATTTATGAGCCAAAATTACTGTCTGAAAGATTTTTTTTGCCTTTTTTTTTTTTTTTTTTGCATGTCTACAGCTTCTTTAATGGTGGTAGTTTCATGTGAGGGCACTTCATCTTCACTGCAAGTATCTGTCTCTACAGTAAGCAAGTTTGGATGACAGGAATTTGCTGCTTCTTTTCAGCGAATTCAGAGGAATAGAAGAACCTTCGTTTTGTTCATTGATGACAAAATAAATGAGAAAGAGACCTTTTCTGAGCACCTTACATATTTTCTCACAAAGACTCTCTCTCTCACCTACAGACTTATTTTTGAGCTGAACTGAAAGCCTATAAAATTTACTGTAACTTCATGTTCATTTTGTTTCTTGAGGAATAAAAATTAATGTCGGTATTTTTTCCGAAATGTGGTCAGAGCATAAAAAAATCGAAATGCAATATCTCCTAAATCGTTGGTCTTACAGAGCTCCACTTGAGCTTAAAATGTTTCAAATTCACCGTTTTTTAAATTGGGTATTCACATATATCATCAAAAGTTACATTGTTTACGAGTTATAAAGAAAAATTTAAAAAGATTCGAAACTTTTTCTCAGTTTTGCGTAAGTCGTATACAGTGCATTAGGACATGCTGAACGTATGTCGAAATTGACCTGTAAGATTTTTCTTAATTATGAAAATAACGTTGTAATACACTGAAGTGACAAAAGTCATGGGATAGCAATATGCAAATTTTCAGATGGCAGTAGCATCGCATAGAACAGGTATAAATGCGCAGTGCTTTTACAGAGCTTTCATTTCTGTTCAAGTTATTCATGTGAAGAGGTTTTAACGTGATGATGACCGCACGACGTGAATTAACAGACTTTGAACGCGGAATGTTAGTTGGAGCTAGACGCATGGGTCATGCCATTTCGGAAATCGTTAGAGAATTCAACATTCCCAGATCCACTGTGTCAAGAGTGTGCCGAGAGTATGAAATTTCAGGCATAACATCCCACCATGGACAGCGCAGTGGTCGACCGCCTGCACTTAAAGATCGAGACCGGCGACGTCTGCAAAGAGTCGTAAATTCTAACAGACAAGCAACACTGCGTCAAATCACCGTAGAAATCAATGTGGGACGTACAATGGACGTGTCTGCTAGAACTGTGCGGAGAAATTTGGATTTCTTGGGCTATTCCAGCAGAAGACCGACTCGAGTGCCTTTACTGACAGAACGACATCGCTTGCAGCGACTCTCGTGGGCACGTGAGCATATCGGTTGGTCCCTAGATGAATGGAAAACCGTGGCCTGGTCCGATGAGTCACGATTTCAGCTGGTAAGAGCCGATGGTAGGGTTCGAGTGTGGCGCAGACCCCACGAAGCCATGGACCCAAACTGTCAGCAAGGCACTGTTCAAGCTGGTGGTGGCTCCGTAATGGTGTGGGCTGTTTTTTCATGGCATGGACTTGGTCCTCTAGTGCGACTGGACCGAACATTGACTGGAAATGCTTATGTGCAGCTACTTGGAGATCACTTGCAGCCATTCATGGACTTCATGTACCCAAACAACGATGGGATTTTTATGGATGACAATGCGCCATGTCACCGGGCCACAACTGTTCGCAATTGGTTTGAAGAAAATTCTGGACAATTCCAACGAATGATTTGGCCACCTAGATCGCCCGACATGAATCCCATTGAGCATTTATGGGACACCATCGAGAGGTCTGTTCGTGCCCAAAATCCTGCCCCATCAACGCTTTCACAATTATGGACGTCTATCGAGACAGCATGGCTCAATATTCCTGCAGAAGACTTCCAACGACTTGTTGAGTCCATGCCACGTCGAGTTGTTGCACTTCGCCGGGCACAAAAGGAGGGCCGACACGATATTAAGAGGTATCCCATGACTTTTGTCACTTCAGTGTACAGTGTTACCCTTTTTTATACCATTCTAAGCATTTTTTTTAATCGTCCAGTCCTGCTTTCTTCTTGTCAGAAACAATTTCTTTAATTTCTCAAAATAATCAAAATTTCCGTTTTTTTTTTTTTTTTTTTTAATGATTTTAAATGAAATATTGATTCTACGGACTTTTTTGGGGGCATAAAGGAAAGCCATTAAAATTTGCAGTAACTTCCTGTCCGTTTTGTTTCTTGTAGAGTAGTAATTCATATCGATATTAAGTCCAAAATATGATCAGAGCGTAATTTTTTCACTTTTCGCAAAAAATGACCAATTTTTTGAATGCAATATGTCCTAAACCGTTGGTCCTACAGAGATCCACTTCAGCTTAAATTGTTCAAAATTTAGTGTTCTTTAAAATGATTATTCACACGTTTAATCAAAAGTTTTATAGTTTAGTCGTTATAAAGGAAAAACTGGAAAAAATCGGGAACTTTTACAGTTTTTCGTGAGTTACGCCGCGAGCACAGGGTTTTGAAAACTGCAAATTTAGATTTACACAACCCTAGATGACCCAAACTACGTTTTAAAAAATCAGGACTACATCGCGATTTGTAAATTTAATGTCTAAGGGCCATGCTCCACATCAGCGTAAAACGCAACCGAAACTTAAGGCAGAAACCGAAAATCCGGGTACTTTCCA
>JAXGGA010020370.1:0-18406 GCA_038373865.1 Uloborus plumipes | reverse complement strand
GAAATATTTTTAATTTGGATAAATGATTTTTTGGGACATGTTGGGATCTAGGGAAAGCGTTTTATCAACATGAAATTTTGAATTTCCGAAAAAAGTTTTTTTCGATTTGGCCCTGTGAAAAAGGGCTAGTTCGCACTTTTGGACGCAAGTCGGCACGGGTTACCTTTGTTCAAATTGCATAAAACTTTTTTTACAATTGTTTTGATCTAAAAGGAAAAAAATAAGAGGGTATGGGTTATAAAATTCCGACATTCGGTTTTTTTTGGGACACCCTATTAGGACATCTTTGGTGATATGCTGATGCTGTTCCTACCAAAAAAATGATTTTTTTTTGAAAATTGAAGGGATTAGACGTCGAAGACCACAACCCACTCGATGGTTGGATGATGTCCAGAAAGACCTAAAGCTAATGGGAATCAACCGATGAAGTGCAACTAAAAGGATCAACTGGAGGAAAGTCAGCGAGTCGGCCTTGGGCTGCAAAAGGCTGCTGTACTTTGGATGATGAAACCTCTTAGTGGACAAGCCCGAGTTAACTCGGGAGAATCCATGAAGTTTAATGCTGTGTGGGCGTAGTTTTGCAACTAAAAGGGTTAGTTAAAAGGAGTAGTTGGTGCCTTTTTGCATACCTTTTAAAATAAGATAGAAACCAAAGCACACTCATTTATATTAAGCAGTAAGTTACCGCCCGTAAGAAAGGAATAAGAAAGAACTACATGCAGTACGCCGCCAGCTAGGTTATGCCATCCAGAAATAGGGAAACCGAGTTGGCGGTTTATTGCATGTACTTATTGACATTATTTGGACAAGGAATCATTATCGTAAACTTTCTTAGTACTCAGTATTTTAGTAGACAGTATTCTTATACTTTTTGTATGACCAATTGAAGTATGTTTTGAATGATCTCAAGTATTTGTCTGACTAAACAAATCCTTATTCATCATTTTCTCATTTTCAACAATTTGCAAAACTCATGTAACATCGTGGCAAATCACTATATATATATATATATATATATATATATATATATATATATATATATATATATATATATATATCTTTTTTTTTTTTAATCTTTTCTCTATTTTACAAAAAAGTATTATTAACTTGCACGAAATTCAGCATCAATTTTTTTTCAAACAAAATTTAAACCAGTAAATATATCTTATACTTAAAACTCACGCAAGAAACAGTTTTCGAATATTCAAAAACACCTGTCCAATATACTTTATCATTTCATTTACTTCCGTTTAAGGAAATCGATTTTTCGATTTTTATTGAACATTTAGTAAAATATTTCCAGAAAGTAGTCGAGTTTCTTAAATAAAAGTCATTTCACCTGTCTTCGCTTTTTGAATGATATATTCAATGTTTCAGTGAACACTAAATTAAAATGTATATATTAAGAAAAACTTATCAGCTATGAAACTAAACATTATTTGCAGTTTTTATTCGGTTCTATTTTTATTTCAATGTTAACATATAAAGTTTCTTGAACAAATAGCTTAGCTCTTGGCACTTATTCTTGTAATTTACTTGTTACTCCGTTCTTATTCAGTGAAAGTGTAATACAGTTGAGTCTCGGTAATCCAAGTTCCAGTGATTCCGGTTAATCTGAGGCGGTTGAAATAATGCGCTGCCTACTTTTTTTTTTCTTTTCTTTTCTTTTCTTTTCTTAATATTCTGGTTTCAGTATGAAAGTTTTATTTCTTATTACAGCTCCTGATGCTTGTAAAAACTACGAACAAACATCATTTAAAGCAAAAAATTCCAAGGTTTCGAATGACATAAAACTTGAAAATATATATGAAGTAGTTTCCCCACATTTCATCAAATTTATGTGAAAAATGGGGTTTGAATTGAAATAGAAAAAAAATCAAATTTTTGAGAAAAAAAAGAACCCTGTGCGTCCCTATGAATACCAGATGCTAGATTTGCCCGTGTAAAACGCAAGAATTTAAGATTAACTTAACCAGTACATTGACATCCTGCTTGACAAACATTTGAAATGCCCATGAAAAAAATGTAAATAGAAAAGCAATTGAAGTACTTGAAGGATAAAGGGGCTATGTTACATTTTGAAAAATGAACACTCTAGACAATGGTAAGCAATGGACACAAGTAAGCAAATAAAATTTGGCACAGCAAAAAGTAGATGTCAATAGACCAAATTCATTCGCACAGTACAGTCAAAACCAGAAAACAAAAAAGCTGCAGCAACTGCAACAATAAAACTTTAAACTTTAATTACTCGCAATTTCTGTTATGTCACATAACCCCTTCATCTACCAAGCCCTTCACTAATTTGATAACATAATTTAAATTGTAAAAGATATATCATAAATCCATTGACCCTTTCCATAAAACGGGTTCAAACAACTCTGTTTTTCAGTTAGATTAATCCCGACAAAACTAACAAAACTAGGAGTAGCATAGCCAATCTACATTTTAGAAAAAATGCAGTAAGAGCATTTGCAAAAACGTCGTTCGGGCTATTGACTGCGAAATTCTTACAGTACATCCATGGAGTTTTGCTTGAATGAGCCAATAAAGTATTCATGTGCAGCAGATTAAATTGAAGTTAAGCATCAAACGCTTATTTCCACCCTTATGAAAAATTAAGCATTTCAACGAATATTGTTTGAGTGGATTTTAAATATTGAAAGAACTCGAGTTGTAGTGATTTAAATATTCACAACGAAAATTTTCCTTGCTACTATGACATTTTGGGGCAACCACAGAATTAATTAATATTTACACAGTACGGATCTCTATTTCGTCTACGTAAATATTTGCAAAATTACGTGTCTAGTGTCTAGTCTGTATTTTTTCTAAATATATGTTATTGTGCTAAACGTGTAAAAATCATACATATAAAACTTCAATGCTTATAAATTTATATTTTTCTCGAAAACGTTACTCTTTTTTTCCGATAGACATTCATACCATCGATTACTTCAAATTTATGACGTAAATGAATGAGATTGTTTTGCCACAACATTTTAAAATCATTATTTCTTTTAATCTATAGAATAAAAAGCTTGAGTTGATCCAACGCCTCCTAAATACCTACTACATTTGCCTCAATACTGGAGACAGTTGTTCCACTTTGAGGGCCACCTTGTGCAAATCCGATGATGCCGTTGTTATGGTGATAAATCCAAACAATATTCGAATTAAATTTTTTGATTGGTTAAGTTTTAAATTTAAATTTAGAAATCAACCAATTGTTAATTTATCTGGCTCGAGGAACTCCGATAGATGGCAGTGCTTCGTGAACCAAGGGAGAAATTTTACACTGTGCTAAAAATCCGAGAGCAGTAGGCATTTAGTATTTAGGAGGCGTTGGTTGATCATGCAAATTACACTGAACTATTTTTTCCCCTCGTTGTTCTTGCTATTGTTGTTGTCGTGTAATGGTGTATTAACCACTTTTAAGAGAAGGGAGCCCTTTTCTCGAGAGGTTGGACTTTTTTTATTCACATATATGGCACCACAAGAAAGATTCACAGCACAAAGTGAGGAGATAACACCTAAGGCACCGGTGGGAATCGAACCCGCAACCTCTTGCTTTCGAAACGAAACTTCTACTTCTGAGTCATCGAGGTCTCCGGTTTTTCCCCCCTGCGCCATACTCGGTTACTTTAAAATAGGCGAATCAAGTTTAGAAATTTTGCTCCGTCTCCATGGAAACCGTACGAAAGAAAACAGCTCCACTCTATTTTCTTATGCACTGCTGTTGAGGCATTTCATTTATTTTATGTTTATCGAATTAACGTTTATGGTTATCGCTTAGGCTTTTATTTATGTACTCATGTCTCAGTTATTTCTCAACGTTTTCTAACAAATCTAGTCATACATTAATACAGCAAAAATGTCTAAGAAAATGTTGTACTTTATTAACGTTGATTTTTTAATAGAATAATAGTTTACGCACAAAGCAATTTTAACCGCTTGCATTTAACCATTGTTGTAAAAGCTAAGAGCGGAAGAAGTCTATAGCGCCGTAACTATGACAACCATCAAGGGAATAGTGCGGAGAGTGGGAAATTAATGTTACTTTGAGCCGCCTCCTCTCGTTACACAGGGTATAGATTTTTGCAATATATTAAATAAAAAAATTAGTTAATGGTTTTGCATGCATATCTCAAGCACGTCATCAGATTAAGATGAACTGACTACCAGAATTCGAAACTTCAAATGGTTTCTCTTAGTTTGAAGCTTAGTTTGAAGATCGTTGTTAAGATCTGTTTTGGCATCTAGATTCTTGACAGAGGTTGCGGCAGTGTCCAGCACAGTTTCAGCCCGCTCTTCGCACATTCGCAGTGTCTAACGTTTTCCCCAGAAAAGCATAAGAAATGAGAAACAGCAACTCTTCTGGAGTTAAAAGCCCTCTGAAGTCTTGGCTGTTGTCAATTGGACGCAGATGTCCAGCAACATTTTTCCATTATTTTTTTTTTTTTGGTACTATAGTGTAAGTTATAGAAGTTATGCTGTAATTTCACAACATCGTCAATTAAAGGCATTTGTAGGTGAAGGAGTTACGTGACAACGCCGAAATTGCGAGTTATTAAAGTTTAAAGTTTTGTTGTTGCAGTTGTTGCATATTTTTTGCGTTCTGGTTTCGTTTTTAGTGAGTGTATGAAATTGGTCTACTCACATCTACTTTTTGATGTACAGTCATAGAAAAAAACTGAAACACTCTTAATTTTTCAGCTGCTAATCTTACAAAGAAAAAAAAGAAAGATGTTATCTGACATGGATTAAAGTCTTCTTTAAAACTACAAAAGTAAATGTTTGATAAGGGCCATATACAAAGTGAAATGAACACAAAGTCTGAATTTTGAATGGGACCTGCTACTTTTGACTACATAATTAGATGCGGACGGCAAAATGCAGCCTGGGTACCAGGCGGCATTACTTTAGGACCAGTAGGACGAAAGTTATGAGCGAAAAATGATTTAGGGTCCACCACCACATTAAAAGATGTTACTTTCAAGGTCATAGTTAACCGATCAACGCAAAAGAGTAAAGAAATCATCTTTTTTCTAGTAATAAACTAATGCTACTAGCTTTAATACGCTTTCTTTAATTAATTACTTGTTTTCATCATTTGTCCCGTATAAAATCAAGTATATGCGGAAAAAGTTTTCTGAATTGTTCCATGTTGCATAAAAGCCGACTTCTCACTATTGCAAAAATTGATTTATCTACCAGTTTTAAAATATAAACTCAGAACTTTTATTTAACTTTTTGCTTTAAACGTAGAATTGTGTTTGGAATTAAAAAAAACCTTGTTCAAACTCTGAGTATTTTCTGAAACTGGAAGATATTCCACTTCCATTGTTTCAGTTTGCATCATTGTATATAGTCCCTCAAAAAGGCGAAAAATTGTTATTTTGCCATATCGCAGCCCTGCTACAAAAGTGCCACAACTCAAAAAACTACGTTTTCCAGGAATTGCAAAAAACTGTTCCCGGGCTGACTGGGCACATTTTAGTATTTTTGAATTTGTCAATATGAAGACCGATACATCTCAAACTATGATCGTTAGTTACGCACGTTAAGGCCCGGTTTCCTAGGAGTGAAATCGTCGATCTCAGGCGAGGCGACAGACGCCGCCGCCTTCTGCGCATGCGCCTGAGCCGCAGATTGACGTCGCTTCAAGCCACGCTCCAATCAAACTGGTTCTGATTCCAGCGTGCGTCGCGCCCGGCGTCGGCGACGATTCTAGGAAACTAAAGGCCCGGTTTCCTAGAATCGTCGCTGACGCCGGGCGCGACGCACGCTGGAATCAGAACCAGTTTGATTGGAGCGTGGCATGAAGCGACGTCAATCTGCGGCTCAGGCGCATGCGCAGAAGGCGGCGGCGTCTGTCGCCTCGCCTGAGATCGACGATTTCACTCCTAGGAAACTGGGCCTCAAGCCTTTACTCTACGACGCACAGTGGAGTATTTGACTGAAAATCCTGGCCAAAACTATTTTGGAATTTTTGCTCTTCTAAGGGAATATCCTTCTGTGCGTTTGGGCGTTGTACAGCAAAGCTACCCAGCGTACAGCTATGAAACTTGGTCAACAAAGTGTCTAAAAGGTCAGATGTAGTAAGCTCGATTTTTAAAATTTAATTTAGAAAAAAAGTTATTTTTTGTTTTATCCATGGTTTTGAATTTTGCGAGTTTACGACCGTAAAAATGTTTCTAGTGAACGTAGGAAGAAAAAAAATACATCATTGGAGCAATTCAATTTCTTTAAAAGTCTAAATTGTTTGAAGTTCTAACGTAATTTACCGAATTTTCAAAGATAGGTCACTTTTTCGACGTTTTTCAATTAATCAATCAATGTAAATTAAAATTCCTGCATCCGAGAATCTAATGGTGTTTTTGCTCTGAAACTTTTCAAGGATACAATATAAACATTTCACCTTCATTTAAAGCAAAAACGGTGAAATTATCTTGCTTCATTTATTTTTAGTGAATTTTTTTAAAGAGGTGAAGGAAAAATTTTCATCGTGTTTCACCATGGTTTTACGTTTATTCCGCAGCAGCTGGCAACATACCAGAAGCTGACGAGGAATTGTTTGAAGCGAAAGCTAATAAGTAAGCGTATTTTATTCGATGTATTTTTTCCTTTGACGGAATGTAATTAGTACATTGCCTCCTCTCCCCCCCCCCCCTCCAAAAAAGTAGTTCAACAATACCAGTATTCTGTCAAAAACGTTACTTAAAAAAGAAGGAAAAAATTTTGATAAAAATTTCTAATCGGTAGGTTAAAAAAAATGCCTTGACCTGACAAATTAACCTTGAACAAAAGAAAAAAAAGGCCACGAGAATTGCAGGCAAATATTTTGATGTTTTAATGAATCCTTTTTCATTGCAAAAATAAATCTTTTCTAATATTACAAAGAGGAAGGGTGATTTTGTATCTTAAATAACCTCCGAAACCATGCACCTATTTGAAAAACATTTTCAGCATATGAAAGGTGCATTCTCAGGGAGTAACAAAGGCTATAGTTCGAAAAGATTCGTTAAACCGTTCCTTTTTTATTTCAACTCAAAGCAATTTTTACATAAATCGCCAAAGATAAGGGAAAATTACCTACACATATTAATGTTATATAGCACTAGAAACCGAAAATTTTTCTGCTTACCCTCAGTGGAGTTTTTGACCCAAAACTCTGCAAATACATAACTTTTCATCTATTTTAGACGGACACTTTTAAATTATCTCATGCAATGATTTTTTTGTGATTTCTATAAACTTCCTAGAAGATCCTGAAAAAAAAAAACGAACATGTACAAACCCAAAAGAAAAAACGTAAATTTACTTCATCCAGTTTAAACCTATTTTAAGCAAAATGGGGCAAAAAGGGGCAACTTTTTTTTTCAAATACGTTTTAAGGGAACCTTAAGCTTTATTTTGAAACCCGAACTTGCGTCCGGAAATGCCCGGAACCCATATAAAAACCTTTCTTTTTAAAAAATTTACTGAAAATAGAGCGATTTTTTTAAAGTTGTGTAAAACACTATTCAAAAAATATTTCCCGAAGCAAATTCTACATGGATTGCACATCATATTAAAGTACATACTTCCATATTTATTAGTGTTTTTTATATAATTTCGAAATAAGCCACCGAATACAGCGCATTGAATGTAAGCAACAAACGAAGCTTCCAGGAAAACAGCAGCGCAGATTCCACATCGTCTGAGTTTGAAGCATTCGTATGTAGTCCAGGCTAGTGTCCATTGAAATGTCATCGAACCTAAAATTTTTACATATATGACATTTTTTGGCGGTTTCTATATGAATTTGACCTGCTGATTCCGAATCCGTTGAGTGCCAGACGCTAAACCTTGAGCATTTTTGTCAAAATGGCGAAATCCAATATGGCTGCTGTAAAAGGTACGAAGCAAATTAATGCAATCGTGCGTGCAATGAAACATTTTATACACTTAAAAATGATTGTACTCTTTAGTCAAAATATAATTCTATTGAAAATTAATATTTATGAAAAGTTATACGAATAAAAAAATTATCAAAATGGTAAAATTCAAGATATCAGCCTAAAAAGTTGTAAGGTTTGTTTTCAGGTATTAATCATTTTTTAAACCGTAATTTACAAGAAAATAGAATGTTTTAACAAAGATAAATGTTTAAAATGATATGCAGGGAGCATAAAAAATGTGATTTAGCCAAAAAAAAAAAAAAAAACTGTAAAAATATTTGGAAACATTCCAAACTTAAGTTTCGGGATTTTGCCGGTATAAACCAATTTCCTGCAAGAAACAAGTTTCTTTTGCGAAAAAGTTTCCCATATTGATACAAGTTGCATGAATGCGAACTTCTCACCGGTGTGAAACGTATTTTTAACTACCAGTTGAAGGTATATCCAACGTGTTTGTTTAGTGTTTCGTCTTCAGTTGGATTATAGATTGTTCAGATTGACATCACCCAAGTAAGAGTATGTGCAATCTCTCGATATTGTAGTTTTGGATGAATTTCAAACAAATTAGCGGCTCAGTTATTTACTTGAAATTTCTGCCTTAGCTGTAGCCATATTTGTTAAACTGCTCCAGGAGCTTTCCTGGTAAGCCAGAAAGGTGCTAAACTGCTACCATCAACCTATCTCAAAGTTTTTTGCAAGTTTCCGATTTATTGCCGTAAAGTGACTGACTTTTGTTTGGAAGCGTTATAAATTCTTTAGCTAGGTTTTTGACTTTAGCAGGATACTTTCCTGATTTCTTCCAGGTATGTTACTGGCAGAAGTTAAGCCTATAACTGCCCATTATTTCCCAGGAGTGTTTCGTTTTGTTTTTAGTGAAACTGTGAAGAGAGAAATTGGCTTAAACCATATCAGACAAATAAAAAACATATTTTCCGGTAAGAAGAGAATCGTATGAGAAACACCACTACAAAAAATTATTTTTTCCTAATGAAAAAGCGAGAACATTCTTAGGGCTAATGAGATATATTCGATAGATGTTTTGTGATAACTTTAGAAGCGTCTGCGAATCAACCGAACAAAACATTGTTACTAAACTAAAAGGGAGAAAAAGTCTTGAGACTTATCTGGAAGATTCATTAAATATTTTGCAGTAATTTAAAAAATACTTGTGAGACAGCAGAACAAAATATCGTTACTACTTAACACAAGAATGGTATACAGAGGTGGCGCTAGGAAATGCCCGACAGGGGGGCAAGCTTGCCCGACAGGGGGGCACAGGTATAATTAAAAAATTTAGTTACGAAAACTGAGTTTCTTATAATATGCAGTTATTTTGAAATTCAAGTCCTAAAAACGCTATTTTAGACAATCTTTAATTATGTAGATGGTGCACTGCACTGGATATATATATATTTTTTAGTTTTAAGTCTAAAAATCCCATTTGTTGGCAATTTTTGACTAAGTTGCAGAGTTTTATTGCAGATTTCTTAATTGGAGAGGGACCACGAGTGGTATAATTTTTAATCAGAACCACTTGTTCACAGTTTCTATTTTTGAGAAATAAAGCGGCTTCTTATAAAAAAAAAAGTACAGGGGCATCGTTTGGTTCGGGACTCTTCCCCGAAATATTCTTAAGATTAACTCCTAAAAACGCAATTATTCGGCGCCTTTGACGGCGATAGGGTAAGGGTTGTGATACAGAGACTCTCCTAGAAATTATTCAAAATTGCCCCCCCCCCCAAAAAAAAAAAATTTATGTGCTTCTTTTCGACAACGTTTTTGAAAATCTAGTTGGCTTTATAGGTTGTTGTTGTTTCTTGGGGGGGGGGGGGGGAGTAATTTTAAAATTTCCTATTTCTTGATTTTTTCCCATTAAGAAAAACGGGAAGCCAACCTTTGTCAGATGAGGGAGGCGGCCCGGTGACCTAACTGATAAAAAATCGCCCAGTTTGACTCTCGGTGATGGCTCTGGTCAGCTGCCCCGATGAAGCAATCACGATTTTTATTATTGTTACTATTTATTTATTTCAACTGCTGCTCGCAAAGGTTTCTATGATGTTACTTTTCCTTTCGGTTAAAAAACATTCGAAAATAATATTTCTTTAGTCAGAAGTTAGATTACAGGAAATCCTTAATTAAGATTTAAAGATCACATTTCCTATCGAAATTTTACAGAAAAAAAACTTAATCATCTTGATTCATGTCTTTCTATACATTTTATTTATTTTTTAATACTGGGAAGGTTTTTCCCTTTTTTTACATTGCAAAATGACATTGACGACTCCTTAAATGAAAAACTGGCAGGGGACCGGGAGAACCGCCCTATGTTAAAGAAGTGCGCAACAGTGTGATTCCATTTGTTTACCTATTTGCTTAAAATTCGAACCAAAGAAAAGAAAAAATATGTTTTCTAAAGTGCAAGAAAACTATTTTTTTTTTTGCGCACAGTATAACATTTAAAATTAATGCAGGTGCAATTAATTTTTACTTTTAGATCAAATGTTATAAAGGCATTACAAACAACCAACAGCAGTTACATTCTGCTACTATCATTTAATATATTAATGGAAAAATCATATAACGGTAATCTCATAATGCGACAGTTAATTAAAGCGTTTGCTACGATTTATAGATATGCTTCCCATTTATTGACATGTATTTTAAAACAAAGAACACATGCATTTTAATAAAAAAAAGGAAATTTAAAGCAAACCATAATAATTTCTGCTTGTTACCTTGTTGATGAAGGAAAACGTTTCAGTCAACCTATCAAGGTTCAAAGACAACAGGAGATCCACACCACAAAGGAGATCGACACGCCGATGATGGAGAGAAAGGAATGACCGGCGGAAAAATTTCTTTCGACGAAAACGTCTTTCTTTCTAAACTGCTCTTTCTGCTATTCTCTGAAGTGTCTGAAGCCAAAGACTTGCTTCAAGTTCCCGCCAAAAATCACCCCCCCCCCGCCGACCGACACCTGTTACTCGTGTTACACTAATTAAAACTGTCTGACGATGCACAATCGTACAATAGTGATTCTGGCGACTCTCGCAATTCCGGAGTCCTGCCTGAGGGAGATAGCCAGCCCTTCACCAGGGGAGGGATGTCTTTTCCTTTCTTCCCGAGTATCATCAGCCCTCCTTGGTAGTGGCAAAGGCCCTGAGAGAAACACGTGTCTAGCGGCTGGTCTATCAGATTCTCAGAAAGTGCTCAGAAAGACTTGCCACGCTGCTGGCGGTTTACGGGTGGGACCTCTGGTTAGAAAACGAAAGGGGAAGATTTGTCCTTTTCCACCTGAACAAAAATAACCTTCTCCAACAGAACTTACGTTCATCCAAAAGAGATACGATGGCAGCAACTCGATGGTAGAGTCCTGAAGGTTCTCGTGTTCGAAATTAGTCTGGGAATTGCGTACTTAGTTGAACAATGGGAATATCTTAAAAAAAATAAAGTTTTTTCAGTTGAATGATTTTATTGAAATTATTTTACTGGTCTGTCGGAATCAGAAGAGATTTCGGCACTTAGATTTCTGTCGGAAAATTTGATCGTCGGAAATTTTTTCCCCGACGAAGTTAGAAATTTTCCCCGATGGGGGGGGCAAGACGTTTCCGACGGGGGGGCAATTGCCCCCCCTGCCCCATAGCTAGCGCCGCCACTGATGGTATATGATTTAATGGAGTCATCAAGGGAAAGCTTCCTTGCAGAAATTATTTAGTCATGAACTGGCTCCTCTTCCTACTGCTTTATTTGATGATGAGTGAAATATGAGAGGTCCAAATAAATCTGCACAAGAGTCAAAACTAAAGGCAGTTTTCAGTGTAGGCGGTAAGAGTAGTCCAGAAATTATCATTCTTGGTGAATGTGCAACATTGTGGGTAGTACCTATACTCGCAAAGCTACCTGCTTGAGTAATTGTATTGATGGTGCAGAAAACCTTATTAAGCATGAAATACAAACCATTCTTGCGGTGCACAATCTGTTTAAGATATACGATAAATTTAGTACTACGTCACAACGTCGAGCCACAGAGAAAATTGTCTATTGTTTTTCAACTTGATGAAAAATCACCACTTTCTAAAAGAGATATCTTACTGAAAATAGTACCAAATATGACGCAAGTAATTAAGTTTGTTGTGAGCCGACTGTGTTCGATCCCCAGGTCAATGTGTAATTGTTACTGGTACCGATTCTTTTCCGATTAGATTGGTGTTGGAATTCAACAAGCTTTTGTTTCTCATTAAGAAGAGAAGCTGATGTGATTATGACTCACTATTTAGCTAAAGTCAGTAGTATTCCAAAAGAATTTAGAAACCTTCCAAATTAAAGTAAGTCACTTTACAGCAAGAAATTGTAAACTTCCCAAAAACTCTTAGATAGGTTGATAGTAACAGTTCAGCACTATTCTGGCTTACAAGGAAAGCTCCTGGAGGAGTTTAACAAATATGGCCAGTGGTTAGGCAAAAATTGCAAGCAAATAGCTAAGCCGCTTATTTGTTTTGCAGTTCATCCAAAACTACAATATCGAGAGATTGCACATACCCTTACTTGGGTGAAGTCAATCTGGACAATCCATTATCGAGCTGAAGGCAAAACACTAAACAAACAGATTGGATATACACTGGCGGAAAAAAAAATCCCAACACCAAGAAAAAATTGCCGTAGAGAAATGAAATTTGGGTAATGCAATTGTCTAGTTAACATGTTTAATTGATTAAATGTACAAGATCACTGGCTAGTTTAAGCTCAAGAAAATGCTGTGCAAATGTGAAATTATGTTAATTTAATAGAGGGTGTAACCTCCAGAATTTTGAAGGCAAGCCTGCAAGCGTGCATGCATTATGTCATACAGGTGCCGAATGTCACTTTGTGGTATGGAGTTCCATGCTTGTTGCACTTGCTGTGTCAATACTAGGACCGTCATTGCTGACTGTGGATGATGCTCGAGGTGCCATCCCATGATATCCCATACGTTATCAATTGGAGACAGATCTGGTGATTTTGCAGGTCATGGTAACATGTCAGCACTCTGTAGAGCACATTGCGTTACAGCAGCGATGTGAGGGCGAGCGTTATCCGGTTGGAAAACGCCCCCTTGAATGCTACTCATGAAGGGCTGTACTACTGGTTAAATTAACAGACTGACGACAAATTTTCAGTCAGTGAGTTTGGGATAACCACAAGAATGCCCCTGCTGTCGTAGGAAATTGTTCCAGAGACCATAACTCCAGGTGTGAGTCCCGTGTGTCTAGGCCGTAGACCGCTTGGATGCAGGCGGTCCCCTGGCCTCCTTCTGACCAATATACAGCCACCACTGGCACTAATTCAGAATCTGTTTTCATCAAAAATTACAACAGATCTCCACTCCGACTTCCAGTGAGTTCTGTCGTGGCACCACTGCCGTCGAAAAAGGCAATGGTATTCAGTCAATGGAATACCGGCTACAGGCTGCCTGGCTCGGAGCTGTCCTTGAAGTAAACAGTTTCTTAAAGGACAGCTCCGTTCCTTGGGTCACGACGGTACCAACTGCAGCTCGAATGTCAGTCGCAGATGCAGTACGATGCTCCACAGCCGTACGCAAGATTCGGCGATCTTCCATCTCAGTCGTGCCACGTGGCAGCTCGGAACTCGATCTTCTTAAGGTAGTACCATCCCTTGCCCATAGCTTCCAATAATCATGCATGGTGGAAACATTCCCACCTAAGTCTTTCTGCAATATCGCGAAATGAAAATCCACCTTCTCGTAGCCAAATTGTACGACCTCGTTTAAACTCGGTGAGCTGTTGGTAATGGCTTCTTCGTCTTCTTAAAAGGTGTTCCTGGCTAACATGAACGCAATTCACCCAATTTCACGGAAAAATAATACACACGAGCTTCACAACACGCTTTTAAAACAAGCCTTATTTGCATGTTCTGAGTGCCGCCAGCTGCGCCACACTTATGCGCGGAACACGAAATTTCAATCGATGTCATCTTTCAGTTGTATAAACACGCCTACCAAATTTCGTTTATCTAGCACAAGTCTTTTTTGGTGTTGGGATTTTTTTTTCCGCCAGTGTACCTTCCAACTGGTAGCTAAAAATATCTTTCACACCAGTGAGAAGTTCGCATTCATGCAACTTGTATCAATATGGGAAACTTTTTCGCAAAAGAAACTTGTTTCTTGCAGGAAATTTGTTTAAACCGGCAAAATCCCGAAACTTAAGTTTGGAATGTTTCCAAATATTTTTACAGTGTTTTTTTTTTTTTTTTTTTGGCTAAATCACATTTTTTATGCTCCCTGCATATCATTTTAAACATTTATCTTTGTTAAAACATTCTATTTTCATGTAAATTACGGTTTAAAAAATGATTAATACCTGAAAACAAACCTTACAACTTTTTAGGCTGATATCTTAAATTTTACCATTTTGATAATTTTTTTATTCGTATACTTTTCATAAATATTAATTTTCAATAGAATTATATTTTGACTAAAGAGTACAATCATTTTTAAGTGTATAAAATGTTTCATTGCACGCACGATTGCATTAATTTGCTTCGTACCTTTTACAGCAGCCATATTGGATTTCGCCATTTTGACAAAAATGCTCAAGGTTTAGCGTCTGGCACTCAACGGATTCGGAATCAGCAGGTCAAATTCATATAGAAACCGCCAAAAAATGTCATATATGTAAAAATTTTAGGTATATGGCCTTCTAGCCTGGACTAATGGGTCTTAATCAAAGTAGAAGGGATTTTATGTTGTATGGGTGATTCTACGATCAATGCGTTTTTTGTGTCCCCAAAGAAAAAATAATCTGTTTAATTTCACACTCATTATATCACTAGTAGCCGCTATTTTTATGAATGTAGTGGTAAGGGTCAGACGAAATTTAAATTTTTGGGGGGTTTATCGATACCAGGGGAAAATGCGTTGCCAGGGGAGTGACACTATTAGCTAAATTCTGGTTTGATTTACTATTATTTCACTTATTTTTCGGTATAAAATCAGAGTATGGACTCATTTCTATAAGACCTGTATTCAAAAAAAATTTTCGCGTTGTAATAAAATAAAAAAAATCAATCTTGAAAACACGACATGTTGCATACAAGTCGCACCGCAGATCCCAAATAAAAACACTTCCCGCATTATTTACATTCATTCAAATTACTTTCACAGGGGCAATTAAGATTAAAAATGAAATTAATTATGCTTATAACACAGTTTTAATGTATGTTGTAATGTACCCTTTTTTGGAACAAAACTGTCAGGGGAGTGACGCCAGAGAAGTGACAAAATCACACATTACCTATAAAAACAACATCACGTGTTCTTCTTACCGGAACTTCACGTAAACCGTGATGTCTGCACACAATGAGCATTACATTATACATACGCACACTTATGTAACGATGAAATATAAAAAGTTATACTTACCAGGGGAAATACTACAGCGACTGGCTCAGTAAGCTTTGAGGCACTTTCAACAAGAACCGATGCAATAATATTCGATTTTTTTTAAAACCACGTAGCTTGTTTTTAACTTTACTTAGTATTACACTGGTTATTCGCAATCAACGTCATCCTTATGCATTTTTTATGCGAAATTTCAGTCTTTGAAGTTCGCGAGGTAGAGGTGACACTGTTGTTATGGCCCGTTGAAAAGTGTATTTTTTAAAAATAATAATAAATATTTTTTCAATGTTTACTGATGAAATATGTTTCTCTGTTAATGTAAGTGTATGACTATGGCAAAAAACATTATGCCAAGTTAGCAAAAATTGAGCGTCGAACATGTTTGTATAAAAACTAGTATTTGGACAGGCCAGGGTAGTATACATTTATGACTATTTTCAGATATAAATGATAAAATAAAATAATTGTAGTGAATTAATTGGGTGGTTCATATAAAAGATAATGGTCTGTAATGCTTAAGCATACAAAAACAATAATAAAATCAGTTTTACATGAAGTTTTTCCATTGGCCGTCTAAATTCAAATAGCGTAGAATCACCCGTATATTATGACGTAGTGTCTTATAAGTTGTCCGAAAACGAATAGAAGTGTGAGATTGACCATACTTTACATTTTCGAATTTTGGCCAGGATTTTCACTCAAATACTCCACTGTGCGACGGCTGGACGACAACTCAAGATGTGGTATTTCAGTGGAAGGGGTCTTATGCATCTTGATTACAACAAAACGCCATAACTGCCTTCTGGCAGCTGATTTTTTAATGCAACTTCTGGCTCTTTTGAAGATTAGTAGAGACGTGTAAACTACGTCTAATGACGGTCATAACTCAAAAATTACAATTTTTGAGTTGTGGCACTTTTGTAGCGAGGGTGCGATAAACTACTGAATATTTTGAGCTCCTATTTTGGATTATTTTTTGAAGTCTTTTCTATAATTTTTTTCTCTATCAAAATATTGTATGGTTCCAGATCATCATTTTTTCAAATATTAATTTCAAAATTCATAAAAAAATCGAAATTTCACTTTAGAGGTAGTAAAGGACATTTTTACTGTTGGGTTGGTTCATACTTTGATGCAAAAAAACGATCTTTGTCGTACCCAACGTGTTTGAGGCATTATATGCATAAATATCAAAAATCTTTTTAACATTACGTTATGCTTTTTCTCAGTTCAATTGTGAAGCAACGGATGGAGCAAATTGAACACCATTTAATATACGAAATTAAATGATAATGCTGATCACAAATATGTGATAAAAAGGGGGGTGGTCTAGTAGAAAATTTTAATATTGATACCAATATTTATATGAGAGCGGCACTTTAACAACAATTCATCAACACAACTTTATAGAGCACATTATTCCTGAAAAAATAACACCTAACACGTGTCTCTAGTGGTGATAGTATTCGAATACTAGCTAGTGTTTCGTTTTTTTTCTCTGTGACTGTACCAAGTTTTATTTGCTTACCTGCATTACCATTGCTTACCATTGGTCAGAGTGTAATTTTCAAAACTGTAAAATAGACCCTTCATCCTCAAACCCTTCAATTATTCATTTCATTTTCTGTTAAATTAACTTTTATTTATTTCACACTTAGTTCCATGCCCAAGTAGCACACTTCGTTTTTAAAGGTTGTAAAAGGTTATTAACGTTGTGACAACGGATTAAAAACGTTTATAAAACGTTTAAACGTTTTTTGTGCTACCTGGGTGCCTTAATCACGTTGCAACATCCTTTGTAGTGCTCCATCGTTATAAATTGTGCAAGTACATTTAAGTACATTTATGCTTGATAATCATACTATAGTAGACTCCCAATTATCCGCGGAATTGGGTGTCACTAGTATCGCGGATAATGAAACTCACGGATAGCGAAAGATGTCTTAAAGTAAGGGGCAAAGAAAATAAAACTTGCCTTTTGCTTAAAAATAATTGTATTCTACATAAAACGTGGCCTTAACTGTGAAGATAGACAAAGTATTAAAAATTGTTTGTATTTTAAGTTCTGAAGCACATGAAATCTACAGGTTGCCCACAAATAATTGACGGCAAAATTCATTTGTGCATAATTTGCATTCAAGATATTTTTAAAAGTTGCCAAAACTTAATAGTTTTAGCTTAATTCCATGAGCAGTAGTGCAGACGATTTTTTTGAATTAAAATCCGTTTTATTCTTTGGACTATCGAAATGGATGCTAAACGCCGTTTAATTCTCGAATTGCATTTAAAAGTTAAGCGGAATTGTAATTTTTATAAAAAATTGAAGTATTTAAGTGTGTCAAAGAGATTAACTGAAAGAACTTTAAAACGGTTTAAAGAAACAGGTAGTGTAGAAGTAAGGCATAGTGGTGGAAGAAAACAAAGTGTACGAATAAAAAAAATAATAAAATGGGCTCGTGAAATAGAGCCTCCGTAGTGCATGCCGCTGCAGAAGCCTTTCCAAAAAAGATTGTCATCTGTGGTTATAGTAAAAAAGCGAGAATATAAACCATTACTTAAACATTGATCAACAACGATGTTACTTTCATTTAACATTTATTTTATCATTATAGAAAAACTTGTATTTCAGTAATGCTTTTTCCATCGAAACGTCAGTTATTTGTGGGCACCCTGTATAAAGGAATAGTACTTATGATGATGCCCAGGTAAAGCAATTTATTTGATAAAGTACATCGCACTATCTGTAAGAAATATTTAGCAAAACAACAAATTTAATTTCACTGAAAAATTATTTTTTCAGTCGAGGCCCCCACGGATAATCCGCTAGCGGATAATCGAGAGTATACCGTACATCAATTGGAAAAAAACTCAATATCTCAATTGCATTGATCATTTCAACTCATGTTTCAAAACTAACATTATGATATTAACGAATCACACGAACGTTTCCCAGATAGCTTCTAAGCCTAATTCAAAGGTTAATAAGTCATAGGGCACGTTTGAAACAACTGCTTTTCCCCCCTACTTGAAATTGCATGTTGTGAAAAAAAAATATATCCTAATTACT
>JAXGGA010020369.1:0-18406 GCA_038373865.1 Uloborus plumipes | reverse complement strand
GTTTGACATGTATGATACTGTAATAACTTTTTTTTCCTCTTTTAGTTTTTTTAGTTGTGGCGTGACAATCTAACTTTATGAACTTGAAACTTCCCTCTCTTCTGTTGCTGATTTATGTACCCTCCAAATCGTGATCAAAAATGCTTTAAGTGAACTTTTGAATCTAACAACATCTGTCAAGCTAAAATAAAATTTTAAAAAATACTTTGAATGAAAAGAGGGTATAAGTATTACAGTTGAGTTCAAAATTCTATTCAAATTACTTTTTCTCAGCCTACGGGCTGACTAACATGATGCGAAAAAAAAAAAAAAAACGAAAACGACCTTATTATCCAAATTATTGAAAAAAAAAAGCTTTCCAAAAATAATAAAATTTTAGTGATCTGAAGGGGTGCCCACAGGGGGGATTATGGCGCAAGTTGCGCCATCAAAATTTTTGGGGGGGATTTTTTAAAACTAATTTATTTTTTTATTTAAATTATTTATTAATTTATTTTTTAATTAAAATTACTTACTGATTTTTTTCAAACAAAAATTATTCATTAATTTATTTTTTCAATTTAAATTATTTCTTTAATTTGTTTATTATTATTTTTTATTTATTTATTTATTTATTGTGTGTATGTGATTGGAATGTCTGGAAGGGAAGAAAAGCGATTCTATTCTGCGCATAATTCGAGATTCCAAAAAAGTAATAATATATAAAAAATATAATAGTTATAATTTTAATAAATAAATAAATATCATTGAAAAAATAATAAATAATATTAAAAAATTTTTTTAAAAATATTTAAAAAAATAAAAAATAATTTAAAAAAATAATACAAAAGCACAAGAGGGTTGTGAAAATTTTGGGGGGAGGGGGGGGAATTTGCGCCATTGAGCTTGGGGGGGGGGGGATGGGCACCCCTGGTGATCTCAAATAAATTTTAAAGTTATTAAAAATATTTGTTTTGAAAGTTTTTGAAAGCTCAATTTGTAATACTATGTGCAAAAAACAAACATAATCAATTATTATAAAGTATATTTTAAATGTTATTGAATTAATTTAAAAAAAAAAGTTTTATTATTCAGATATAAAATTTTTTGATCATTTCTTTTGCTCTAATATTTGAATAAATTAATTATATTTTAAGTTTAATGCCCGATCTCTGTTATTTTTTTTTAAATTTATTTTTGGTTTCCTTTTACTCATTTAATTGTTTTCCTTATCGTATGAAATGCATACTGTTAAATTTCGAGCCCATATGACTTTGTTTTAATTTGTCTAGATCGCCAGTAGATGGCAACACATTTCGTATATGCTCGAGCGCGTTTAGCGCATCCCAAACGGTATAACAAGCACCAAGCATCCTATTCACATTTTTCAATGACATGACAATTTCTCGTTTTTATATGAAAGCATCGTCTCGTTTTAGTTTGTTTTAGCTTCTTGCTAAAATTCCCATAGTTCCTTGCGCGCTGGGTGTTAAGCACTTCCGGTTATTCCACTGCTGGCTTCTGCCGTTGTTTTGTCTGAGTAATAGAACATATAAACCTTAAAATGCCATGGAATTGCTGCGTCCCTCAATGTTCTGCAACCTCCAAAGCTTTTAAGGAATTATGTTTCCATTCATTTCCAACGGATTCAAGTGAAAAAAAAAAAAGATAATATCTATTCGTTTTTCAAAACCCCTAGCAAGTACGCGAAATTTTGCAGCAGGTATTTTAAAGAAAGTGACTTCTTGACCAAGAAAACCGGTAAGTGTATGTCATTTCTGTTTAATGCAATTCAGATAGTGAATTTGTTTTGGTGATATTGATAGAATTAGATACATAGTATGTAAATAAAATATAAGAAATGGTCCGACTCAGTTTTTGAATGTTGTTCTTATAATTCCTTGCGTTGCATTATACTATTGTTATTAAAATCTAACTTAATTTTTGGCTGACTATTTTAAAATGAACATAATATTGTATAATTGTGATTTGAATTCTACTCAGCTTCTGGTTCAGGATCGGGTCAATTTCGAAATGCGAGGGGTCAAAGTTCAATTTTCGTATGAAGACGGGATATTTAGCAATTTTTTTCAAAATGTAAGTCCTAAAAAGACATTGTTGACTATATTTGGTAGTTCAAGGGAGGGATCATGACCCCCATACCCCCCCCCCCTCTGGATCCGCACCTGTTAAAACGAAACTAAAAAACCAAAGCAAAATAAAAAGTCATGATCTCAAAAAAATTGAAAAGAAAAATTGCAAAGGATATATGAACTGAGATGTTTGTGAATAAAATACCTTTGTGCACAAATCTAAAGTATCAATACAACGTTAAAAATACACAAATACGCAGGGAAACTGTAGACACGTGTTTCGGCGTTGCAAGGAACGCCTTTGTCAAAAACAAAAAAATTGTGAGCTTATGGATGCACAATTTTTTTGCATTGATAAAGCCGTTCCTTGTTAACGCCGAAACACGTGTCTGCAGTTTCCCTGTGTATTTGTGCTTTTTTAACGTTGTATTTATACTTTATAAGATGTTTGTGTGAGGAGTTACGAGGGATTAATCTGTTAGGAGTTAAACTTTTAAAGTATTCATTTAAATATGAGCTTGTCATACAATCCTCTTCAACATTCTGTTTACATTCAGTAAGTCAAAACAGTGTTAAAAAATATATGTAATTTAATAGGACGAGGATTTGAGGGGGGAGTCTGCTTTTTAGTCCTTGGCGATGATTTAAAAGTCAAGATGTAGGTGTCAAGATGATTTTATTAATGGATTTTCTTAATGGTTCTTTA
The DNA here is from genome assembly GCA_038373865.1 of Uloborus plumipes. Classification (NCBI taxonomy): domain Eukaryota; kingdom Metazoa; phylum Arthropoda; class Arachnida; order Araneae; family Uloboridae; genus Uloborus; species Uloborus plumipes. The sequence goes on along the minus strand of JAXGGA010020369.1, from coordinate 15,628 downwards.
AAAAAAATTAATAAAGTAATAAAAATCATTTTTTGAAGAAAATAATTCAATGTTCTATGTTATTTTTATTCTTTATTTCCACAGTTAATATAATACTATAATATTTTCAAATTATTTTATAATTTGATTTCTCTTATAATTTTTTTCTACTTATGGGTTAGTACAATCGAAACTTCGCAACAGGCTTGGAAACGACAAAGCAGCCAAACTTGTTTTCATTTACAAATCACTGAATTTAGCTCCTGAATAGAGAAAAATTTTTAAAATTTTCAGGAAAAATAAAATTATTGTGATTATCCCGTAGTCTAGTTCATATCTCTCTAACAATTCTGTAGTTGAAGGAGTAAAATATCCAAATTCACATGAAGCATTCTTTATGCGATTTTGGTAATTAAAACAAGGAAAAATCCGTAAATGTAATTAAATACATATTTTCTACTAATTTATTAATTACTCTTATTTACATTTTTAGTTTTATGTATTTTTCAATTTATACATAAAAGAAGAATCGGATTTATACATCTAACTTGAACAATTTAATTTGTTAGTATCAAACGTACTTTATTAATCTTAAACTAAAAAAAATCTATTTAAATAAAACAAACCTGATTTAAAGAAAAATCCGATTTTTTTATTTAAAAAAAAATCGTGATTTCTATCAACCCTGTTCCAATGCGATGAGATAGCGTACGAAATTTTTAAAAGTTAATTTCCAACTCTGTGTACAGCAAAAAAGAAAAAAATTGAAAGTAGGAAATGTTTTAACAATATTTTGAAAGATCTTTATTCAAAAAACTATGTTCCTTGCATACCTGGTTAGTAATTCCGCTTTATTACCACTTGCTTTAGCTCTGAAAACTTTTAATTTGACTTTTAACGAGGAAACAGTCTCCTTTTCGTCAACTAAACTTTTTTTAAGCTTTAAAATGTATAACGCTTGAGAAAGAGCAATTCCTATAATTTATTAGTGTATCGCGTAATGAATAAGCACTAGGCTCGAACTACCGGAAGGACACAATCCCACTTGTACGTGCCGCGCTCCCTGGCGGCAAAGTTTGTCCCAAGCATGCCCTATTTACTGTGAAAAAATCAATATTGAACTCATTCAAGTTCTGCCTTTCATGAAAGGTTCAGAGGATGGGCGCTCCAGAGCAAATAAATGGACGAGAAAAGTAAATACGTCACTTCCGGGTAAGTGGTTCACTAACATCGTCCTCTCATTTTTTCCCCATGTTATTTCTACGGAGATTCGAGTGAGGTCTAGATTTTGTCTAATTTGATGAGTTTAATCTTATTTCTTAGCTTGGAAAAGCACTTCTTCGAAATCCAAGTAAGTTGAAGTACAAAATGCACTTAGTTTGTTGCTGATTTCGAAACGTATTTATTTTTTGAGAATTAATTAAAGTTTGTTTATGTTTTCGCATGCTGTTATACTGAGCCACCATTGCTGCACGTAGTATTATTATGATTATACGTGATATTCATTTCATAAAAACTGGTTGAATTACTGAAACTATTTCCATCTAAAATGAGTAAGAGTCATCAAAATAACCGTATGCCATGATTTTTATGTGTTTTTCCCCCGTTTTTTCAGAAAACATAAATCTTAGTTGATGTTCGAAGAACCGATATTTTCTAATGTTACCTCATTTGAAGTGTTAATTCAGCTATTTTTTATTTTAATATGCATGTTAAAAGTTAGTTGTGATGTAAATTGTTGTGTTTTATAGTTCGTGAGCGCATCATATATGCAATGTGCGTATCAAATATTTGTTTTAACATCGCTGTTCCACGTTGTGTTGCTATTGTTTTTCACGTTGAACGAATTTCATACGCATTTTGCTCCAATTAAAAGCATTTACATTCATATTCTATAAGTTAAAGTCACAAAATAAACCGTTTTTCGGAAATCTTATGTAGTATCTACATTTTGAGAATTGATAAATGAAGGGTCAGGGGGAAAAACCACGGTAGTCCACTTTTTGTCGAATTTAAACTGATGCTACCACCTGTTAGGAAAATAAGTGTAATTTCGTTTAGTATATGCAATATTCGTGAAAAAACACTGTAGTCCATGTATTATTGTCATTTTAGAACAAGTATACTGGGGAAGTTTATGAGTTCGTAAAGTTTAAATTTCGTTTTTCTCAAAATGAATCAAATGTGACTACCGTGGTTTTTCCCCCTGACCCTTCAAATGTTTACATTCATTGAACTAATATCCTGTCCGTTACTTGGTTTGACCTTGCCCTTTAGTCTGCTGGCACGAGATTATTCCTTTTATTTAATAGCCATAAATTTTACTGTTGTGATTCAATGTAAGTCGAAACAAAAAATGCGATATGCATGCTATAATCTTTTGTTCATGTTTACTGTATCGCACATGTTCTATGCTTATTCGCCTTGTTCCGCCAAATAACCAGTAGTCCATGAGATCACCTATTTTTTCCACAAAAAGAAAAATGTGCTTAGTTATTTACTGTTAAAATTAATGCGAACGAGTGTTTTCTGCAAACCGGAAAGATTTTTTAATGATGTCTTACACTGAGTACTGAAATTTTTAGTACTAAAAATGTACTGGCAAGTTTCTATATTTTTTAGAAATTTGATTGCATTCGTCTCTTAAACTCTCCTATTTTTGTCTTTTTTGATTTTACCTCTTAATTAACACTAATTTTATATGTATGATTATTTTACCATATTCTATACTGTAAACTTCCAAGTATCTACAGATGTTTCACACTATTATTTTCTTTATTAGTGAGGATTTACTGAATGCACCCATTTTGACTTAGCCCAGCTTGCGCACATCTTTGAGTCGGCCATGAAACAGCTCATGTTCGTTTTGGCAAACTAATTATTTTGAGGAACAGAAGAATATTTTGCTTCGTGAAAGATATTATTGAAAAAGTTACAATCACTAATTAATATATTTTAAAATTTAAATAAAATGAGTAACAAACTTTTTTATAAAGTTTCAAGGCATGTACTAATATAAGTGATTATTTATTTTTTTTTAATGCATGAGTGTTTTTGTCTATGTTTAGCTCATGCAGTTTTTTTTTTTTTTTTTGTTTTTATCTACAATTTTAATGTTTGATCTAGTGTTTATACACCAGCATCATTTTTTAAACTTTTTGTCTGATTGTCCATGGTATTCATTTGTCTGCAGTTACCATGTCATTTTAGTCTACGGATAATCAAAAGTGTTTAATCAAATGTCATATTCTGTTGTATACAGAGCTTGCTGCCTTGCCATTATGCCACTCCCATTGTTCAAGCCAAAACCTATTAAATATTGATTTAATTTTTACCAACACTTATCTAATTTGTTTTGTGCAGTTAATTTTGCTAGTGGCGGCAGCAGCCCCGGATTTGTAGAATGTATCATGTTTTCATGCTACCTATATGTGTTTAATATGCCGCAAAATATCACATTTTATTGACTTTCAAGCAGTTAGTCAGTTTCAGATACAAATTTATTAAGTTGAATTTCACAAAAACTTTTTTGTTTTATTTCAGGATTTTGATTCAATACAATGTCGAGAAAAAGTGTTGTCAAATTATCAGCAATTTCTTTGCCTGAGGGAAAGCTTGTTGCTGAAGGAGAAAACGTTCTTGAATCCGGACATTTTATTTGATGAGGATATCCCTTTTGATGATATGGAAGATTCATGGACATTTTATTTATTGTTAAATTGCAACTTATGTTTATACTATTTAAGTTATACTAAGGTTTACACTTTTAATTTTCAACTACTTAGTATCCTATCCGGCGGAGGTTTCTTTTACTTTAATGCATAAAGATGGTTATTAAAAATAACCTTTTATGTCTTTGTAATTAAATGCTTTTATAACATGTGAATGAAGATGATTATTGCAAAATAATCATTAATTATGCACATGTCTTATGTAATGTTGTAATTAAATGCTTTTATAACATGTGCATGAAGATGATTATTGCAAACTAATCATTAACTATGCACATGTCTTATGTGTTCAAATTTGTAATTGTTGTTAAATTTGTTTCTTTACATCTCTTCTGTACAGATGCTGTGTTTGTAAACTGTTAATAAAGGGACGTAATCCCGATGATTGGCGTAGGTGTTTGTCTAGATTTTTAATCTCTAGCAACACCGCCGCTAATTTTCATGGAGTCCCTCTGCAGAAGATCCCCAGCTCCGGGATTCGAACCTGAGCCCTGAGTTACAAAAGTAATCACAAGTCGAATTGGCTGCGCGCTCTACCAATCGGACCATGATTATTTCGGGAGAAAGAAGACAAACAAGGTATTTATGAATTTGCATTGCGGTATGCCGCTGCATTTATTAAATCACTGGAATGATAAAGAAATAATTTTAATTCGAATCTTGCATGATTGTTGTACTCTGTAATTGTCTCTAATTACTTTGTGTTTTGCATAGTTAATTTCTGAGTAAGATGCAATATTACTTGGCCTGGGACTGACTGGTTGTACTGGAACCGTTTCTTCATTGCATGTGGTCCTGAAAATATTTAATGATTAATTAGATTATAAAAAGAAAATTACACAATATTCACACGCTTGCACAACAACAATATATGGCAGCAGGTGATTCGACATTTTTGCCACATGCTTAATTTATCAACAATTTAGAGAGCTGATTCTTAGCAAAAATAATATCGAACAATGCAAAGAAAATGTCGCATACAATCGCATATATGTCAGATTTAGCATGTTAGATGCGGTTGATTCAGGGCCGTGCTTAGGGGGTGGCAAACTGTACAACCGCACAGGGCCGCTAAAATATTTTGAAATTTTGGGGCCGCTAAAATTGTACAAAAGAAATAATATTTTTGTGTGTGCGTGGAGAAAAAAACTTGAAGGAAAAAAAAATTTTTTTTTCCTTCAAACTATTCTTTTGAACTTTTAAAATATCTAAAATACAAACCGCTTTTGGCGGTGTGGCCAATTCTTCAATTAGTTTCTCTGCCGGAGGCAAACTTGTCTTTTGGAATAATTCAGCAAATATAAATCTTATTTTCTATTTCTACTCAGCGATGGGACATTCTAAAGCGGCATGTTAAAAATGTTACTATTGAGCCTTTATCTAACAAAAGATGGGAATGCCGAATAGAAAGTATCAAAGATATTAGATTTCAAATTGGAGGATATTTATGACAAATTAGTTGAGATATCGGAAATTGCAACGGGGTCAAAATGCAAAACTGAGTTTCAAATTTCTCACTTCTTTATGTACATGGTACGAATTGCTTGTTCAAATTAATTTCGTTAGGAAAGCAAAGCAAAATTCTACTATAAACTTAAACACTGCTGTTCAGTTAATAGAGAAAACACTTTTTTTTTAATAGAGAAGTTGAAAAACACTGAGTTTGAAATTCTCAAGAGCGGATCTAAAAATTTCTCAAGGGAGGGGAGATTTTTTTAATATTACTTACCCTCTACTTACATATCATGGTTTAGATCTCTTGATTACAAAATTTCAGTCTTTTAATTTCAAAACATTTCAGGAGTTAAACCCCCGAATCATAGCCTCTCTTAATATCATCGAAGTCAGCAAAAATTACGGTTTTTTTATTTCGCTTCTAAACTTCCATACCGAAAAATTGTGGGTAGAGAACTTTCGGGTTTGTGTCCCCCAGTTTCTTCCCTCCTGGCATCATCAGAGATCGTCTAAAAATTGCGTTTTTTTTTTTTTGAATTACAACTTAAAAAATGTTTCGGGGAAGACGGAAGAGTCCAGAACAACATTTCTGTCCCAAATGTCATCAAAGACGAACTGCAATTGCCTCCCTCCCTTTTTTTGTATTTAATTTCGAAACATTTTCGCATAGAGGAGCCCTCATCCCAACGAAAACAAAGTCGAAGATTGCTTAAAATTCCATATTTTAAGATTAAATATCGTAAAAGTGCCGACGTAGGGCCCCTCAAGGAAGGGATTGTCATTCCTTTGTATCCGTCTTAAAATTCTGAAATTGCAGCGAAAGATTTAGGCTCTCTATCATTGGAAATGAATACCAATGAAATTTCTTCTCCTCCTGTTAACACTCCTCGTAGAAAGAGTGTCAACAAACAATTTTTTTACGAGTCAATCTTTTATGTACACCTAGGAGCGTTTTCAAAAAAAAAAAAAAAAAAAGATTTCAACAAGAAATTTGGATTTCCTTGCAATACTCCAGCATTAAAAACTTTGGAAGAGCATGATTTAATAACTAATTGCAATAACTTGGCGTTAGAATTAGACGATGTGAATGGAACTGATTTATACTCAGAGTTAAAAGTTTTTATGAATTCCATTCCAGAGAAACTTGAATTTCAACCACTTAAATATTTGTTTGAAAAGTTTCCAAAATGTTTTACTAAATTTTGTTATTGATTTACGAATTTTCTAACCATTTTAGATACAGTTGTCTCGGCAGAACCTTCATTCTCAAAGCTAAAATAAATTTAAAGACATATTTAAGATCTATTATGACTAATGCTCTAGCACTAATATCGATTGAAAATTATTTGTGTATTTATTTAGATTTTTCTAACTTAAATGAAGAATTTGCTGCCCAAAAAGCTAGAAAAATTATTCCTCATTGAATCGCTTATTTAATTCTATTTCATGTACTTATTAATCTCTAGATTTTTCTTTTTTCTAAATAAATGTTTATTTTTGGTAACTTTTGGTTGTGTCTGTGTCTTTTCTTTCTTTTTATTTTTAATTCACATAATATAGCAATTTTATAGTAAAATGTCAAAATAATTTCCGGTTCTTATGTGTTGAGGTTGGTGCATGTTGCAGTGTGTAATAATTTAAATGTGTTATGTTTATGAGAGAGGGGAAATAAATAAAAAAATGTTTATTTCTCTACTATTAAAACAAATTTCGCACAGGGCCGCCAAAACTCTAAGCACGCCCCTGGGTCGATTAAACATCTTTCTTAAAAAATATGGCAAAATTTCAGTGGGATCAAAGTCATATTTAGTTTATAATGTCAATCGAACATTTACACCAAAATCCAGTTGATAAAAAAAATTCTGGCCAACAGCAGTCTTTAAAAAATGACAGATTCTGTCAGATTTGGCAAGTGCATTCGATTAAACCTATTTCTCAAAGAATACGGCACCTATACGGATGAAAATCATATTTAATTCATAATGTCAATCGAAGATTTACACCAAAATCCAGTTGAAAAATGTTTTTCTTTCTTTCCCATAGCAGCATTTAAAAAGATGACAGATTCAGTATCATTTACATTGATTCCCGTAGGAAATAGGGAGGGATTGTCGTGTAGCGTCCTCTGGCGGCGGTGAGAATTCGTTGCCACTTTGAAACTAGCGCATCCGTAAAACATTTCTCTCCTTCTTTCTACTCCGTGGTTGTAGGATTACTAAAATCGAAAAATATTTTTCTGCCTCTAAGAAGGTAGCGAGTTGCCAGAATGAAATATTAATCGCCGAGACTCGGTTACCGCAATTCTATCCTACTTTTAATGTTGTCGGTAGTTTAATGCCTTTTTGATTTATTTGGCGACATGTGCAAACTCCAAATTTTACTGGAATTTAAATTGCTGTGAAGTAAGTTTGAATAAAAGAAAATAACTATTTTACTCCAGAGTGATCGTCGCATTTTTAATTTATTCAAGGGCCTTTACATTTATTGCACGGGCAGCGCAGTGCGGGTACTGCTGGTTCTTAATAAAAAGAAATCAGTTTAAATCCAAGAGTCATTTTCAACAACATTATCAAAACTAAGTTCAATTTGCGCAACTTCGTGAAAGATATTCTGTTTGAAATGTTTTAAAGTCATATCAATTTTTCGGTAAAAAATACGCACGACTCAAAACTAGAAATGAAATCCTATCGATAATTTAACTAAAGCAGAAAATAACACCAACACCACATTGATAAAACAGAGGGAATGTATACATATAGGTAAAAATAGGTTCAGCTAATGCAATCGAATCTTATTCTTAAAAACAGAGAGAGTATGTATGATGTATTTTGTAACTTGACCAATATGTTTGCAATGTTAACTTTTTTTAATAAAGAAAACCAGCAGCGATTAGTGATCAGTGAAAATTAATAGCATGACAGCACGGAACATGGAAAATCAAAAGTTTATGGCATGCACATTGCCTTTATTGCTTTTACTTATCTTGAATAAAAAAGTGTAATATATGACCATAAAATTGTAGGAAGAAACTAATACTAGCAGACTATAAGAAGTGACGTAAAGGATAATTATCAAACGAATGTAAACAAACATGCATCAACTCTCACCATGTAGATATTACATAAAATTTATGCAAAACGGTTTACTTTTTAACTTTAACTTATAGGATATGAATGTAAATGCTTTTAATTAGAGGAAAATGCGTATGAAATTCGTTCAACGTGAAAAACAATAGCAACACAACGTGGAACAGCGATGTTAAAACAAATATTTGATACGCACATTGCATATGATGCGCTCACGAACTATAAAACACAACAATTTACATCACAACTAACTTTTAACATGCATATTAAAATAAAAAATAGCTGAATTAACACTTCAAATGAGGTAACATTAGAAAATATCGGTTCTTCGAACATCAACTAAGATTTATGTTTTCTGAAAAACCGGGGGAAAAACACATAAAAATCATGGCATACGGTTATTTTGATGACTCTTACTCATTTTAGATGGAAATAGTTTCAGTAATTCAACCAGTTTTTATGAAATGAATATCACGTATAATCATAATAATACTACGTGCAGCAATGGTGGCTCAGGAAATCAGCATGCGAAAACATAAACAAACTTTAATTAATTCTCAAAAAATAAATACGATTCGAAATCAGCAACAAACTGGGTGCATTTTGTACATCAACTTACCTGGAATTCGAAGAAGTGCTTTTTCAAGCTAAGAAATGAGAAAAAACTCTTCAAATTTGACAAAAATTAGACCTCACTCGAATCTCCGTAGGAATAACATGGGGAAGAAATGAGAGGACGATGCAAGTGAACCAGGCACCAGGAAGTGACGTCACACTTTTCTCGTCCATTATTTTGATTGAGATAAAACTTAAAACTAGTTGTTTGCAGCTTTAACCTAAAATATAATTAGCTAAAAATTGATGCATGTAAACATACTTATTAGTCCGTAGTTTGTTTGAATGAACTGTTATTAGTAGGTAACAACAATCGCACCTAACTGTAATTGTGATCGTGTCACAAGATATGCGTTGAAAATCGAGATGTAGGCGAAATTTATTGAATGGGAGTGAAAATAATACTATATTTTAGGTTTGAATTTAGTTATAATTGTTGATGTGCTGTTTGATGTAACATGGCTTTTCTTCAGTGGCGACGTTTTAGTTTTTTTGAAAAGGAAGTAGTGAAAGATCCTGAAACATCTCAAGTGTTTGAAAAATTGAAAGATTTCAACATAACTTGTAGTTCCAGTGGCAGAGGACAAATTTTACTAGGAGATGTTGAGGGCAACATTTACTTTATCAATAGAAAACTTCAAATAATATCTTTTAAAGCCTATGAATTAAGCATCAGTCACATTGAACAGTTACAGTTGAATCCTATCTTAGCTTCTGTTGGTGCAGATGAACCGGGTTTAAATCCCTTAATAAAAGTTTGGAACATTGAAAAAACTGACTTAATTGGGAAACCCCTCTGTGTTAGAAGTATAAGACCACAAGGCATCACGTCAGCTGTAACAGCCTTTGCAGTTCATGAAAATTTAAACTTTCTCGCTGTTGGATTTGCTGATAGCAATATTTTATTTGTCAGAGGGGATATCACTAGAGAGAGGCAGAGCAAGCAAAAAGTGTTTAAAGTTAGCAGCAGTGCAGTTACTGGACTTTCATTTCGAACGCAAGGGAAACAGATATATCTTTTTGCAACAACGTCAAGTGAAGTATACTCTTTCAATCTCTCCCTTAAAGATAAAGAGACTAAACTTCTTCTAGATGAGCATGGTTGCCCTCCTAAATGCTCTGTAATAAGCGATGTCAAACAAGATCATCAGTTTGTGATTGGAAGACATGATGCTGTATATTTCTATCAACATGACGGAAGAGGACCTTGTCTTGCATTTGAAGGAGAGAAAATATTATTACATTGGTTTAGAAGCTATTTAGTTATTGTTGGAAAAGATACGAAGGCTGTTCATTCTTCGGCAATGACTGTCCCACCTGTTGAAATGAATATTGTTACAGTTTATGATATACAGAACAAATTTATAGCTTATTCGGCTCCCCTTCCAGCTGTTGTGGACATCATTTCAGAATGGGGATCTTTGTATGTTCTTTCACAAGATGGAAAGCTGTTTAATTTACAAGAAAAAGACACTCAAACTAAACTGGATATGTTATTCAAAAAAAATCAATATGCTTTGGCCATTAGTCTAGCAAAGAGTCAACAGTATGATGCTGACGGATTAGTCGACATTTTCAGGCAATATGGAGATCATCTTTATAGCAAAGGTGACCATGATGGTGCTATTGCACAATATATAAAAACAATTGGCAAATTGGAGGCTTCGTATGTCATCAGAAAATTTTTGGATGCTCAAAGGATCCATAATTTAACTGCATATTTGCAGGCCTTACACAAGAAAGATTTAGCAACAGAAGATCATACCACACTCCTGCTGAATTGTTATACAAAGTTAAAAGATATTTCTAAATTAGACGAATTCATAATGGCAAAAGACAGGGAAATTCACTTTGATGTTGAAACTGCAATGAAAGTGTGTCGCCAAGCTGGTTATCATAAGCATGCTTTGTATTTAGCTGAACATCATGATCAGCATGAGTGGTACTTGAAGATTCTGCTGGAGAATCTTAAAGACTATGATAAAGCATTGAAATATATTGCTAAGTTGGAGTTTGAGGCTGCCGAATTGAATATGAAAACATATGGTAAAGTTTTAATGACTGAGGCACCAGAACAAACCACCCAACTTTTAAAAAGACTCTGTACTGATTATAATCCAAATCAGCGAGCTCCTGATAAATTTCAAGCTGCTAACCCTGAGGAATTTATTCATATATTTGTCAGCAATTCTGAACGTTTACTGGAATTTTTAGAGCACATGATAAAAATTCGTCCCACCTCTTCCAGTCTTGTATATAATACATATCTCGAGCTATGTCTTAAGGCATACAGTAAAGAATTAGATGATGAGATCAAAAAGAAGAGAGAAATAAAAATTATGAACATGTTGCGTAACTCTGAGGCTACTTACAGCATAAATCAAGCTTTGGTACTATGTCAAATGAGCGACTTTAAACCTGGCATACTTCATCTTTATGAGAAAGCAAAATTATATCAACAAATCATTTTTCATCACATTGACAATCGAGATTTTGATGCCATAATGAAAACTTGCGAAAGATTCGGTAGTTATGATCCAAATTTATGGGTTCAAGCTTTATGGTTTTTTTGCCAACAGGAAACTAATCAGAAACCGTATATAATAACCATTTTAACAGAAGTTGAAAGAAATAATCTTTTGTCGCCCATACTAGTTGTAGACATAATGGCCAAAAGTCACACTGCGACTTTGGACTTGATCAAAGATTACATCATCCGCTTTCTTCAAAAAGAGAATGAACAAATAGCGGAAGACGAAAGACTCATAAAACAATATAGAGAAGAGACGGAAAAGATGAGGAATCAAATGGAAGATTTGAGGACTAATCCCAAAATATTTCAAGTTTCCAAATGCAGTGGTTGCGCCCATCAGCTTGAACTACCCTCAGTTCATTTTCTTTGTGGACATTCATACCACCAGCAGTGTTTTGAAAGCTACAGTGCTGAACATGATTCAGAATGTCCCCTTTGTTTAGCTGAAAATCAAAAAGTTCTTGGCATTATCAAAGCTCAAGAGCAAAACAAAGACCTTCATGAGCAGTTCCATCATCAGCTGGAAAGAGCTGACGATGGATTTTCTGTTGTTGCTGATTATTTCGGCAGAGGCGTTTTCAACAAAGTCACAATTGTTACTGAATCATCTCGACCTGTAGTTCGCAATGAAGATATGCTCAATCCCTTTTATCAGGAATAAGATAAAAAAATTTGCAGAATACAGTAAAACATCAGAATTTAAAATCCTGGAGATCGAAAATTCAGGACAATTTAAACCTGTGGCTTTCAACCTTTTTAAGCCCATTTGCCCTCTTCTAGAGAGTGACTGACGCCTACCCCCCCCCTCCCCCGCACCTTCTTCCAGAAAAAAAAACAAAAGTTCGTGCAATAGGAAGTTGATGCTATGAAAAAAATATAATAGTTATTTTTAATGCACAGTAAAATGAATATACTGTAGCATTTTTATCTACTGACTCTTAAACTAAAATACAGTAGACCCTCGTTATATCGCGCCTCGTTATATCGCTCATTCGGATATATCGCTCTTTCCTTGTGTCTCCCAAAATATCAAAGCTTATTAAAAAAAACTTGCTTTAAGTTTGAAACCATTTATGAAAACGTATGGTAAAAGTCAGAAAAACTCTCTTTCTTCTTTATTTTGTCAATGAACAAAACGAAGATTCTTCTATTCTTCTGAATTCCCTGGAAAAACAGCGGCAATTCCTGTCACATAAACGTGCATACCAGCAAAATATTTTATCTTAAGTTGGAAATTGTTTCCCACAGGGCCGTAAAAAAGAGAACTATTTTTTATAACCTCGGTTATATCCGGCTTTCGGATATATCGCTCTTTTTCTTTGTCCCCCGAAAAGCGCGATATAACGAGGGGTTACTGTAATAAAATAAAGTAAAAACATAAAAATGTGAGCTTATGGATGCAGAGACATCCAACAAAAGCCTTGTCAGATGTCTGTGCATCAATGAACTCACATTTTTGCATTGCATAACGCGTTCCTTGTTACGCCGAAACACGTGTCTGCATTTTTTCTGTTTTATATACCTATATGTTAGGCATAAGCAAAAAAAATTCAAGTTTGCACTATTATTTTCCAATTCTCCGTATAGTTTTGGGGAGGTCAGGATGAGCTCCCGTCGTGGAGAGAGTTTAAATATGCCACCCAGTGAATCAAAATTTTCCAGAATCTGAACAGAGCTCAACCCTAATTAGTTCAAATTTCTGAGATTCTACTGTTTGTAACTTTTTTAATTTATAAATATCAATATTATTATAGTGTTTTCTTGTCATAAAGTATTTTTATGTCACAGCATTCAGATTGTTCAATTTACTTATTTTTATTAATTATCAATTATTCCCAGTTACTGATTCCTAAAGTAATTATATGCTAGCCATCATTCCTTAGTTAGAAAAAAATATTTGAAGGAACAAACCAAACAAAAATGTGGTTTTTTTTTAAACCAATGTACATTAGAAGAAATATTCGGGGGTGAAGTTTCCCTGCACTCCTACCACTTGTCATTAGTGAAAAATTTTTCATTGGGGGGTATAGTCATCCCAAATTTTTCAAAATTGAAGGCCAAAAAAAGACGTTTTAGGCATTTGCATAGGTGTAAATATGCATTATTTTCTTACCTCAGGAGGGGTGGGAGTATGATCCCCCTATCCCTTCCTTTGGATATGTTACTGCTGTTCCTGACCCTTCCTCGTTAAAGGATCGAGAATGTTCTATAAATCTGCATTTTGAAAGAAATATTTCAAAAAACTACCCCAGATTTTTGGTATGTGCCGGCTTGTTCCTTTTGTAACCCCTTCTTTGCTAAAAGCTGGATCCGCCCTTGCTAGACACAATGCAAACTAGACCTTAACATCTTTAATGACTGAAACACTTTTTTAGGTTACATAGTGTGAATTTTCGTGTATTAAAATTTCTATTTTTGTTATTTACCCACTTGTCTATTAAAGATAATTTTATTTGTATAAATTGAAAGAATTTGATTTTATGTATTTATTTTTACCTGTTACGAAAGAATGATTATAATAAAATATTAGTTACCTAAACTCTCAAAAACATTACTTCTCTACCTTTCCCTCATCAGGCTAATTGAAATCTAAACTAATAAATGCAATCATGTGTAAGGCAGAGTACTAGGAGGATTACTGTTTACTGTATACATTACAGAAAAACTTTTATGCTGAGTAAATCAGTACCTGGCATGTACAAAAGCTTTTGCAATGTGGTGTTTATAAGAATGACTGAAAAAAAATTATTATTGACATAATGCTCAATTTTTTTGATGAAACAGTTTCAAATTTTTACGTATTAAAAAAAATATTTTTTGCTGCTGCACAACCTTTCTGTCCTGGGCTTATAACCCAACTAGCCGATATGTAAATGCAAACTTGATATTCAGAAAGAAAAAAGTCATGATCCAAGCAATAAATCATGTGTAGTGTTTTAAATAAATGCCTTACACAGTACACACATTATACATAAATACATACACATCCCTGCAGTGATAGGATTTTTAAAATGTTAGGAAAAATACAACCTTTTTTTTTTTTACTTTTTTTTTATTACTATATTTGGTGTTCATATTTGAAGTGTTATCGAAATCCGCCAGCATGTACTTTCAATTTTTTATTTTCCCTAAAGGAGTTTGTAGCAATTAATATATTTTCGATATAAATTTTCATCTGAACAACCCAGTTACTTAAAAAATAAAGAAAAACTGATTTGCAGAAAAGTAAAAGAAAATGTTAAACTGCACAAATTTGCGAAGAACTGCGGATGTGTTTTGGAGTGACAAAAAATCTTTTTTTTTTTTTTCAATCCAAAAGAGTTGAGCTTTAGACGAAAATATATCCAACCAAAGTTTTTCATCCATAAGCTCCACTCTTTTATATGGAAAAAGGGGTTCTTTGTAACCCCAAAACATACGTCTACAGTTCTCTGCAAATTTGTAGGATTTTGCATTTTAATATCTGTACCTCAGAACCAGACTAACAAAAGTCCATTTTCGTAACTGTTCAGCAGAGGGCAAAAACGACTGCCGAATACATGCAAAAGATGGGACTCGTGCTCTCTTAATGATGCTAAATAATTGTGAAGGAATTTGTTTTATAGAATAACGTTCTTATGGGTCGACGTGGAATAAGATTCTACATACAATGAAGCAATAAAGTGAAAATCACCATTTTTGGACTTACGTCTCTCTGGTTCTGAGATACAGATATTAGTTACTTGGTTTTTACAGCAAACTTACAACTTCATTTTACTGTTGTTTCTTTCTTTGTTTTGAAATTGGGATTAGAACAAGTTTTACACTAGCCCCCAATGAGGAACAAAGTTTGTAATTCATGAATTCATGAAAGTCAACTGTAATTCAAAAAAAAAAAAAGAGAGCAGTCAAAGTGTTCAAAACATTTCATGAATAAAAAATAGTGAATATTTAAACAAAAAATAGTTTCCTAAATTCTTCCCATTAATTACTGAAAGTAATTGATTTTAAATTCAAAAAATATGCAAATAAATTTTCAGTTTTTTTTTTCTCATTAGTTTTCAAAAAGTCGAGTAATTTAACTTTAATCTGATGCGATTTTTTTAATGATTTTGCAATTGTCGAATGAATTACTAGGAGCTTGTCCGAAAATGATGTTACTCGTTGAAAGGGAAGGGGGAGGTTCTTGAAATTTTAACTTTCTAATAAGGGAGGTGAAGTATGAGTAACATTTTGCGACAAAGGATGGG